>SJYO01052474.1:14978568-15264172 GCA_006410555.1 Capra ibex
GGCTTCTTAACTACGAAAACTTGACACCACAACCTCTTCTGAGAACTCTCAGGGAACCTGACGTTCCTCTAGGTTGGTCAGGTAAGACTTCCTCTAGTCGGGACCCTAAAGAAACCTTCCTTACTACGATTTCGACTTCAAGGTCATGAAACCGGTGGAGTACGCTTCTCAACTGAGTAACCTTTTCTGAGACTACGACCCTCCCTAACCCCCGTCCTCCTCTTCCCCTGTTGGGTCCTATTCTACCGACCTACCGTAGTACCTGAGCTACCTACACTTAGACTCACTTGAGGTCCTCTACCACTACCTGTCCCTCCGGACCGTACGACGCTAAGTACCCCATCGTTTCTCAGCCTGTGCTGACTCGCTGACTTGACTTGACTTATAAGTTACATTAGATGGTCTTGAAGAGAAATAGAAATGTGTTTTCACAATCAGAGAGTCAGTACAGGTTGAGAAACGCTGGGGTACCTGACATCGGGTGGTCCGAGGAGACAGGTACCGTAAGAGGTCCGTTCTTATGACCTTACCCAACCCAACAGTAAGGGAAGAGGTCTCTTAGAAGGACTAGGTCCCTAGCTTGGGTCCAGAGGATGTAACGTCCGTCTAAGAAATGGTAGACTCGGTGGTCCCTTCTTGATACGTACGTATCTATAAAATTAAAAATTGGTTCATCCTACTACTATATATGTAATAAAATCTTTATTAAAGAGATTAAATGGAATAAATAATGATAAAATTGTGTAATTGTTTTATATTAAAAGTTGTCGTTGTGACATAAGAAACTGACCTACATACATCATCTATATACATATACCACATGATATTAGATAAATTGGTCAAAAGATGACTGCCCGTCAATTTTAAAAAGGTTTAAATACAAGAATATTTGTTACGACGTGTCCTGGAGTGATATCTATATGAAAATGGTGAACAAGTTAATGAATAGATCGTTTATAAGAGTCTTCAATCTTAAAGACTCAAATCCTCATCCGAGTAAATTTCCGAAAAACTATGTGTAACTGTTTGACGGGAGGTCTTTCCATACAGTGTACACTCACAATTAAAGGGGTATTATTCTTGAATGAGTTTTTCTGTCTACTCTTGTGTCGTAGGAATTATGTGGGTGTACTATCGAGTTGACGAAATCCGAAACCAATTTCTGTTTTACAATTGTAAAGACTAAAAGGTATGTGGTGTAAATGTACATAACTTTACGACGACTGGTCATTTTTAGTATGGATTGGTGGGTCACCCGACGTTACTTTCGTATTGTTAGGTAAACAAGAAAGACACTTTGAAGTCGTCTACGACCGTCATTGGTCAGATGACATAGGATGTTTCTATTGACTACAAGGGTCTACTGAGTGTTCGTCGCCTAAAGGAGACTTAGTAGACTCTTTCTAATTTGAGATAAATAATTTCAAAATTAGTTTACGTAAAATAAATTTTTGTTCATTAGGGTTTACTAGTGAACTATTCCCACTTTCTCCTCTCACTTTTTTCGACCGAATTTTGAGTTGTAAGCTTTTTGATTGTAGTACCGTAGGTCAGAGTAGTGAAGTACCGTTGATCTTCCCCTTTTTCACCTTTGTCACTGTCTGCAAATAAAAGAACCTGAGGTTTTAGTGACACCTACCACTCGCGTCGGTACCATAATTTTCTGTGAACGAGATACCTTCCTTTCGATACTGGTTGGATCCGTCGTATAATTTTTCGTCTCTGTAGTGAAATGGTTGTTTTAAGACATATCAGTTTCGATACGAAAAAGGTCATCGGTACATGCCTACACTCTCAACCTGATATTTCTTCCGACTCCTGACTTCTTAACTACGAAAACTTAACACCACGACGTCTTCTGAGCTCTCAGGGAACTTCTCGTTCCTCTAGTTCGGTCATTTAGGATTTCCTTTAGTTGGAACGTATACGTAACCTTCCTGACTACGACTTCGACTTCAAGATTATGAAACCGGTGGACTACACTTCACGGTTGAGTAACCTTTTCTGGGACTACGACCTTTTCTAACTTCCGTTTTCCTCTTCTCCGGTCGACTCCTACTCTACCAATCTATCGTAGTGACTGAGTGACCTGTACTCAGACTCGTTTGAGACCCTCTATGACTTCCTGTCCCTTCTGACCACTTACGCCAGGTACGCCAACGTTTCTCAACCTGAGTTGAATCGTTGACTTGTTGTTATTGTTTTAGAGTTCACTATACATTTCGTGGAGAATAATTTAATTTACAAGTTAATTGGTCTTAGGTACTGAAAGGGTGGGTCCCATCCACATTCGTCCAAATGAGACCTCGTAATGAGAAAACAAAGACCCATTGACGGTAAGGAGCACAAAATCTCTTGTGAACCTCTTTCCACTCTAACTAGAATGGCGTCCTTCCGTTCACGACTCCCGTCGTTTTACCGTGTAGTCTACTCTGCTAGAATACACACACACACACACACACACACACACTTATTCATAACTGGTTAGAGTTTTCAGTTATCATTACTGTACTACAATAAACTAACACAGTCACCATACTTTTTTCGTCTTTCCTGACCGAAAAGAAGGTAAGGGTCTTGGTGACGGATTTATAGGACCACAATATAATATTCTTTTTTGTCTAGATACGTGACCCTTTTGAGAGAACCTTACGACACCGAAAGTGTGGTTTCTGAAAAATTCAGAAATGGTGGTCTGAAGATAACGGAGTCACATAAGTTCATTGTGTCATTAGTACAATGTTCGACACGGAAAATCTATCTTTCAAGTTTATTTATTTTCAAAACGTCTGTACCGCTTATTACTTTGGTGACTCCTGAGTCACAGAAATGTAAACCGACCCGATCCCAGATTTACATATGATCTACTTTCTCCTTCACCGTCTCCGAAGGTGTCAGTCTATGACCTCGTTCGGTGATCGACAGTCGAACGGGGTTACAGGGGACTTAGGGTAGAAAAGGTTTTGTGAAGAGTTCTGAACGAGTTGTGACTGTTTTAAGAAAAATACTAAAGTAGATATCAAATCTCAAGAAAATTGGGGTACAAGAGGTATCAATCTTCTTATAATGAGAGTTAAAGGAAACTAAAAAAAAGAATTTTTTTAAAAAAAAACGACAAAAGACTAAACTCAAAGATCATGTACTAGGAATTTGAAAGTTCATTTTTAAGACCGTTATTGTAAAATAATTGTTCTAGAGAATAGTCCTTTGGTACAAATTTTTATCTTGTTCTTTTTTTTATTGAAAAATACTTTCCTGACTAAAATAATTTTCAAATTCTCGTGATGTCTTTTCTAAATTAAAAGATATAGAATATCGTCATCAATTATTGTAAACTCCTTACACTTAGGGAAATTTTATAGTTCTTTTTTATTTTATAATACTATTAACGAATATGTAAACAATAGATAATTTTTACAGAATATTTCACGGATATTTAAGTTGTGACATATCTTTCCTTAGACATAAAATATTTCGTCACATAATTATGTATAAACCTCTTGTCAAAAAGTATGGAATTTTTTAATAAATAGTCTGATGTCTTTTGTGAACCACACCTATATTTGAACCCTGAGAAAGTCATTAAAGTAACGACCTCTTGGTGACCATATGTCTTCTAATGGTCTCACGGTGACTTGTCTGAACCTGAATAGGGGAAGTTCGGGAAAAGGTGGGAAATTGTAAGGAACAAGAACCATTCGTGTGTACGTCTGGGTGACTAATTCACTGTTTTTGGATCCCCCTTTGTTTTCCGAGTTCCATGATTTTACTCCGGACACATGTTTTCTGAATTTCTCTCGAGTAAACCTAGTTTTAAAGGTTCAGAGAGACAGGCAGGGAACTAACAAAGACGGTGTAAGAAGATGAAATTTTCCTCTTACAACGTTGATTTTAAGGTTGTCTTGTTTATTTAAGCGATGGACTTTCTTCCTGAGGATGGTCATCGAGTAGTAAACACCTAAGTGTCATTCAACGTCTGGTCATCTGTGAATCGACTTCGGGTTCAAGTCGAAAGTAGAGGGACATCGGGAGGTATTGAGACGAAAGTACGTTCCTCAGTAGACTATCTTCCACCACGACCGACTTTTTCTAAGGTCCACCATTGACTCTATGAGTTGGGGTTTGTACTAAAACGGGGGTCAAAAGACGTCGACATGTACGGGATGCGTCCGGTCTAAGTCCTCCTTCTGTCGGACCCCAAATCGGTGTTTCCGGTTGAAGAATCAGTTAATGTAAAGAAACTAAAGGTAGTAAGAACCAAGACTGTTACAGTAACAGAACTGGACCCATAATGTTACCCTAGGTTGAATCTCGATTTTGGAGGATACCCGACTTTTATATGAGTAGTCGATAATCCTCCGTCTTACTAACCATGTATGAAAGTCATAACAAAAAGTACATGGTTTTTTGGGGTCACTAAAAAAAAAAGTATTATACTTTACGTTCGCTAAGAGGTTTGTATAGGTCAATCAAGACACTTAACGAGTTTGCAAGAGTCATTTTAAAGCCCGTTACGACACTAGTCCTCCCTTTTATAGGACTCGATGACTTTACTCAGTATAAACGAGATGTCTAACTAACACATAAACTTTCAATTTTTCTCCAAATATCTATGTAAGGTCCGAGAATTTATACTAAAACAAATATACACCATAGACATTTTACTACACCGAAGTAAATTACGTGTACTCTAGGTTAAGACTTACAAAAAGGAACCTAAGGAATTTTCTTTCCGTAACTTTTAATGTCACCTCCTTTTTTTTTTAGTTCTTTTATTTTCATAAAAGTCCAGTCTTATACAAATCAGTTAACCAGATAATCATTAATTGCGTACGGTTTTACTTTCTTTCGGGGAGAGTAAATCTTACACGCACACACACACATATATATATATATATATAAAAAAAAAAGGACCATCCCTTCCATTTTTATACGACTGAAAGTGACATACTAAGTAACGAGACAGTCCCATACGGAAAACACCCTCACGACCGTACGTTCACCTATACTATGAGACTTCTTCAAATGAATCCTTCTTNCGCACACACACACATATATATATATATATATAAAAAAAAAAGGACCATCCCTTCCATTTTTATACGACTGAAAGTGACATCCTAAGTAACGAGACAGTCCCATTCGGAAAACACCCTCACGACCGTACGTTCACCTATACTATGAGACTTCTTCAAATGAATCCTTCTTTCCATACAGGGTGGGGTAGAGGAGTATGTGTGTGTAAACTCTTAGTGATTCAAACGTTTGGTCGGTATTCAAAACCAAGAGTCATCATTCTGTGATGCACGAACGTGTGAAGTCCCAAGAATATATATACAACAGTGGTGTTCAGTAGTGGTGGTCGGATGGTACACGAAATATATTACCACTGCCGGTGTTAGTGTATGCAAAGATATTGGTGTCTGGTACTACCCCTTTGTAAACAACGTCTTGTGTAATCTTTCTTTGTTGGTAGCGCGTGACCCTCTTTTTAGAAAAGTGAACGGAGGAGTGTGAGAGCCTCGTCCGACCAAGAATCTTAGCATTGGCACTGTAGGACAGTCTATTTATCTAGCCCAGACTAGCTAGTGCATAGCCCCTCATGTCCCTCAAGACTAACACTGAGTCCAAATATACCGATTCCCGAATACACTTGTGTCAAGAGTCTTACCAGGACGGGACGGTCTAAGGATTCGAATCTCTGAATGAAGACTTAACTATGTGTTTCAGTGTCCTTTCAAAATTTTCTACTTGAGGTCAACAAACCCTAGCCATAAAATTTAATTTTCTACAAATCGCACTTTATATAAAATGGATACTTACTCACATATCATGTACTGGTGAATTTTCTTTTTATTACTTTGTTTATGGTACACGGAAGATGGGTCGAATTTAGCGTGGTCGTGGGACCTCCCGGAATGTACGAGAAGAAGTTAGGGTAGGCGGAGAGAAAAAATTTCGGAGGTTTATTGGAAATCGGACTAAAAAAAGGATAAAATTAATAAAAGAACGAAAAGAAACATCAAAATGGGGTTGTCTACAAGGGGATTTGTTAAACCAAAAGTCAAAACGGAAGAATCTTGAAATATATTAGTATGACATACTTAGGACACTAATCAAAGAAAATGGGTTATCATACGAAGATTCTAAGTAGATATAAATATATTTATGGACATCAAATGTTACTGTCTACTCTGTATCCAAAGGGTTTGTAAAGAACTCTAAGATCAAACCTACTCTATTTACAGATTAAAAAATAGGTTACCCACGGTACAAAAAAAAATTTGAGGTGTTTACCAACCACTATAAGTCATCTTTATTTTACTTATCTTAGTCCTAAATAAAGAAAAACTTAACGATAAAAAAGTGTAAAAAAAGTTTCTTGTTACGAAGACAGTTTAGATAATTTGTGCCTAAAACCTCCCTATTAAGGTACCGTCAAAGGACTCTATTTCATTTGAGATAAATAAGACAGTGTTTGTCCTGACTTAAACGTGGTGAGGGTACTAGGGTGGGATAAGTTTGTTCTTCGAACCAGTCTATGTCAAGTCAAAAATTAAATATTTACAAATCTTTCACATCAATACCTTTCTCTTCCAACTACTACCTCTTCTATATAAAATTAAGAGTGAACTATTAAGTTCAATTCGAAACTAAACTTTACTTACTGTTCCTCATTCTCTTTACAAATTCACCAAACATTCTATTAATTTTATTTCGTTGGTTTGAAAGGAGAGAATTGAGATTAAACTTTAAGTTGACCATATTTTATACCGACCCCCTTATTTGGATTAATAATGTACACAAAAGTATTTGTAATGAAAAAGAAGTAAGAGTTGGATCCTAAGAAACAGATCATTCTTAGAATTTATTTTATACTAGTAATTATTTGAAGTTAAGTCAAGTCAAGTCAAGTCAGCGAGTCAGCACAGGCTGAGAAACACTGGGGAATTTGACGTCGTACGGTCCGGAGGGGTAGGTAGTGGTTGAGGGTCTCAAGTGAGTCTGAGTGCCGGTAGCTCAGTCACTACGGTAGGTCGGTAGAGTAGGAGACAGTAATGGAAGAGGAGGACGGGGGTTAGGGAGGGTCGTAGTCTCAGAAAAGGTTACTCAGTTGAGAAGTGTACTCCACCGGTTTCATGACCTCGAAGTCGAAATCGTAGTAAGGAAGGTTTCTTTAGGGTCCCGACTAGAGGAAGTCTTACCTGACCAACCTAGAGGAACGTCCGGTTCCCTGAGAGTTCTCAGAAGAGGTTGTGGTGTCAAGTTTTCGTAGTTAAGAAACCGCGAGTCGGAAGAAGTGTCAGGTTTAGAGTGTAGGTATGTACTGATGACCTTTTTGGTATCGGAACTGATCTGCCTGGAATCAACCGTTTCATTACAGAGACGAAAACTTACGATAGATCTGAAAAATTTTACGATAGTCAGTTTTCATTTTAGACTGAACCCCGACAAAGGACTCCATAGATACTTTCCTGTTAGAACAAAATTACACGTATTATCTACACCTGTTATTTGGAACCCGGATCCATTAAATAAAAGTTTATTTTGTACTATTTTATTAAGTAGTCTGGGTCCATCGATACTGACCGTTACGATGTAGAAAGGTCAAGAAAGAGAGCGTACATCCAGACTTACACCTATATGTTGACTAACCTTTTTTTTTTTTTTTGATGGACTCTTGGTCCACGTCCCTTTTGGGGTGGGTTTCCGGTTAAACCTACGTTGATGTAGACTGGTGTCTATATATTTGTTCGTCTAAGAAAAGTGTCAGTTTTTGTTAGAGGATCTTCGTCTTTAAAGGTAACGGTAGAAGTTTACACTTATATACTTGAGTAAAATCTACTCAGAATCACACTAGATCTTTAAGTGTATAATGGGGATTTAAACTTTATGAACATACTACGTCATGTTTCCGGGTATTAAGGTGCACCACCCCGAAACTTAATACCATGACGATAGTGTAACGATTTGTAGCCTGTTTTCTTTGTTTCACTAACCTTTTTGTTTTTGTTCTACAGGAATTCTCCTCTACTACTTGGACACTCATTAATCTTCCTTAAGCACATTCCCTTTCGTCATAAAGTCTGTACGACTACCTTTACCCTGTACCGTACACCCGTAACGATTGACTTCAGTGTACAGGACACAGTCGACTCTCCTAAGAGTCGTAGGAGAGATGTATCCGTCACGCATTACGTCCCTTTAAATACCCGTTACCTAAAAGTATTGTCCGGAAAATACTAGAAGAGGAGGGGTGTTTCACGGGAGACCTCGAAAGCACGAAGATGAGAGTAAAAAGAGTTAACCTTTTTCTAAATCATAAGTAAAGGAGAAAAGATCGTGAGAGAACCGAGGTAAAGGGAAACCCACCGTATCGGAAGGTAGTGGTGGGGAGGAAAGAGAGGGAGGAGAGAAGAAGTCTTTGGTTTTCGAGTTTATATGACTCTCTATACTGTGACCTCGTACCAAAGACCGTTGAGACCACTCACTTCCCTGACAATATTGTTCTTTCGTGTAAACTCCCCACTAATGACGGAGGGGTTGAGATCTCCATAAGGTGTTGGAATGGATTGTAGACACCCGAAGAGTCCACCGTGATCACCATTTCTTAGGCGGACGGCTGTCTCCTCTACGTCCGAACTAGGGCCTCAGTCCTTCTAGGGGACCTCATCCTTTACCATTGGGTGAGGTCATAAGAACGGTCCTATTAGGGTACCTGTCTCCTCGGACCACCTGGTGTCAGGTGCCTCCGCGTTTCAGTCTGTACTGACTCACGTGTGTATGGGTACGGATTGTAGGTCGACCGATCGAAGGGACGGATACGATCCTGGTGTCTCAAAACAAATGTTCATCATCGTTCATCTTTCTGTTTGAAACCTATCTCTGTCCTTTACCTTTTACTTTCCGGTTTAGGACTTCGAACCTGGACACCCTTCTTGTGAATAAGAACGTCCCTTGAACCCTCGGTTATTGACGACTACCCGGGTTGGAGGGATTACAATCCTTTTCTTCAGTTCCCCAGACGAGACACGAACCACCTAGTAGAAGGAGTCAGTTGTCTTTACAATGGATGTGACCCTGGACGTGGTACCTATTCCCTATTTCGTCTGTGGATAAACAACACTAAACCACTGGTTTGGTTTGGTTTGGTCTATTTTTGGAAGAAGGTACCAAATTCAATTATCTTCTTGGGATATTTTTACACTTGTGAATTTATCAATTACATTATAAGTTATCGATTCGAGGGTGTAAATACGTACAATTAGCTTAATCTTAGTGGTTGTCGAATTCTCAGTCTGTCGGTCCCGAGACTCTCTCCCCCTGTACCCGTAATCTTTGTAAGAACCTATTTTGAAATTAACGAACTCCATGGACAGGACATGGTCGTCTAACTATAGGGTTGTCATCTCACATTTGGTTGTTCCGAATACGTCAGAAGACTCATCTATGGTCACGTTAGTAATAAGGAAATTTTGACAATGGATCATGACCTCCGTGACGAAGTCATCCCCTCTATTGGTTGAATTTTTTATGTAAAAATTAATGTTTAATGTTTCAATGTCGTAACCGTGACCAAATATCCAAAGACTTTCACACAATTTCACAATCAGTGAGTCAGCACAGACTGAGACACACTAGGGTAGCCGATGTCGGGTGATCCGAGGAGACAAGTACCTTAAGAGGTCCAATCTTATAACCTCACTCAACGGTAAAGGATGAAGTCCCCTAGAGGGACTGGGTCCCTAGCTTGGACCCAGAAGAAATAACGTCCGTCTAAGAAATGGTAGACTCGGTGATCCTTTCGGGAATATCCAAAGATTAGAACACATATAAGAAGAGATGTTGTTTTGGTGACTAGGTGCGTCTTGTGTCTGTCCTGTTTGACCCTGTAGTCTCACCACCCGGTACTCGTCAGATCTAAGACTTCTTCACCACCCACTACACGGTCTATACTTACACCGTAAAATTGAATGCCATAACCCCACGACTAACAATTACGATGAGCATTGTACGTTTAACTGTGGATCCACTGACCTTAATTACGTAAGTAAGTTGTGTGTAAATGACTCATAAATGAGATAAGTTCGGTGACTTCCATCTTTGGTTCTACTTTTGGGACTTTTCTCAAACGTTAGACCATCCCTTCGATTTTTTACATATTCTTGCATTATCGTCCATCTTACGTCATTTATAGTCTCCTTTACAACTACTTTACTAAACTTCAAATCTTCTCCTTCTTCCGTTAAGGTCGATTCCCTAGTCTCTTCATGTACCTCTTTCACATCTGGAAATCATGATCCCGACCCCCCTGTCTTTCCCTAGGAGGGCGTATGTTTCTCGAGTTTAACGTTCCAACGTCTCAGTCTTTATACCTGCACCCTTTCGTTTGTTAGGTCGGACCGACCCCGAACCTCATGTACTTCCCATAATCACTCCGAGGTCAACACGAACCGTGTGCGTCTTCCTGTCGAAGGTCATTGACCTTCTCATTTGACTGGTAAAATGCTTCGAATTCCGCCCTCCGAAGAAGGGACCGCCACCGGGATGTCTTTGTGTGTCCCTCCGAAAAGATCAAAGTCAGAGGTGAGGTCCACAAAGTGAAGTGAGGTGTCGAAAGAGACTCTTGATTTCCCGGTCGATGGGTTATAGTTCCCGAAGTATTTAGAATCGATGTTCTCCTCTGAAGTCAAGTCGTTTAGGATGTTAGTAAATCTTGTCTTCGTGACACCTCCTAGGAAGTTCTCGTTTTGTGATACTAAAGGTCAAAAAGTCTCACCGTAATATAAGAAAATATAAGAACGGTGTAAGAGGTGGGTAGAACAGAGTTGAAACGGGTGTATCTCATTTAGTTTAAAACTGAATAAGACGAACAAGTAGTTTAGAGTCCACGTTAGGTGGTGACGCCGTTAGACCGTTCTATAATTTTTGTATCTTGTTAATTTGACCTTCCTTACAACCTCCAATAAAAGTTAGATACGATATGTACCATTGTACCCCAACTTCTCCATTTCAATGAGTGTGTTCGTTAATGTTTTAGTCCTGATCTGGGTCCAGAAATATAAGGTATAAACAAAAGAAAGATTGGATACTGTGATACCAGTCGAAAGAGTCCCACAAGACATCTAATTGTTTGCCGAGGTCAGTAGATTTAGTCTCTAATCGTTTGATACCGGGGTCCCGGTTTAGGTCGGGTGTAAGATAACAACATTTGTTTCAAAATAACCTCGTATCAGTAAGGGTCTAACCGTAAGTTTACACTTTCGTCAGTGTATGTCTCAACTCATTAATACTGTCTCTCCCATGAAGGGTGTTTAAACTTTTATGTATACATATATGTGTATATACGAATACATACATATACTTGTGTATATGTATGTGTATATATAAGTTAATAAATATTCATTATATGTACATCACGACAAATTTACAAATATCTAAATATTTTGTCTTTTTCTATTACTGTTGTTTTATCTTATAAATTCTATTCAAATTAAACAATCACAAGTATTTTATAAAAAACTTTTGAGAATCAAATTGTACGACCTAGTCATCAAACTTTTAGACAGAAATTCAAGTTAAATAAAAACTATCAACTAAAATTTACTGTTGATATTGAACCGAACCGTAAAAATGCGTAATATGATTATTCTCAGGCAGAGGGGGCGGTTGATACGTCAAGAACCACTTTAAACGCATCCTTTAAATACAAACAGTACAATGGTTGGTCAACAAGTGAATTTCAGTCGGTTTCGATAAAATCAAAATGCAAAAATTTATTTGTCGAAGTTTAGGTGACAATACAAAACAGACCCTCCAAAGAAAATTATCTAATCTTTTCCGACCAGGGTTCCACTCCATACTTCTGGTTATCAGAATCCATCCAATACACAAATGTAGAAAAGTATGGTTTTTCTTTCAGTGTTTCGTTGTCCTAATAAAGGGTTTACTAAAGAGACGACGTACTCGAAGATCTTTGTCAATGTAAGGAGTGAGAAACACCCTTCGAGAAGTGAGTTTCCGTGTCCACTGCACGCACCGAGTCATCGCCTCGTGAGGATGTGCGAGTGTCGCAATCACTGTGGATCTCGAGCAAGAGTCTGAACGGGACCCATGTGTACCAGTTATAAGGGCAGTCCGACGTCGAAGGTGTCTTTAGGAAGGCTCAGGTCTTTAGACTTAGGTAAAGTGTTTCCGATCAAATGAAATTTGATCTATGCGATATGGTAGCCATCTACGTGAATGGGTCAATGTTCATTTGACGTTCCTCAGTGTCATGCCCTTTCCTGTTCCCAGTGGAGTGGAGACACCCCCCTTGAGGACGAGGAGGAAGTTCTGGTCAGTGTGTACCAACCTTTACCCTTGATGCACTTCCACAGTCCCGGTCTTTCGTATTATTCGTAGTCAGTTCGAAGTAAAGGATAATCAAATTGAAGTAAATATGGAAGAACGGACGAGAAACTGACGCGAGAAGGGTGGAGAGACAAAAATGGATCTCCGACGAAGAGATGGGGAGTCCCGGTCGAGTCTAGACACACTCAGAATGGTCTGTATTGCCTTTAGTTGACCTTCCTTGAGGAAGAAAGGAACTTTAGAAACACCAAAAAGGTCTATAAAAAGTTACAACGACACAACAAGAAACACATTGTAGGATAGAGAGGATGTAGAAGGGACCACCGAGTTACCATTTCTTAGACGGACGGTTACGTCCTCTGTGTCCTTTACTTCCAAACTAGGGACCCAACCCTTTTAGGGGACCTCTTCCTTTACCGTTGGGTGAGGTCATAAGAACGAACCTTTTAGGGTACCTGTCTCCTCGGACCGTCCGACGTCAGGTACCCCAACTTTTCTCAGCCAGTGCTAACTCGTGAGTACGTAAAAAGAGAGAGTATGATAAAGTACAAATAACTTTCGTTCTCAGTACAAAATATGGATAAAAATCTGGAGGAGGGGTTACACAAACGTATTCCGTACATAAATTATTCATAAAAATCATTATTTAAGTTCTTTCCGTATGTCGTTTTCTGTCACTCGTTATACCGATTAATTGTTACTACTTCCGATTAACTCAAGGAACGTATCCTCCACTTGACGGATTCAAATACACCTAAATTGACTTAGTGTATACCTTTCCTGTTTTATTCAGTTGTACTTCGATAAATTTTCAAAAATCACAGTTTATGTCTTGTTGTTACGAAGGGGTTTCCTGTCTGGTTACTCTACACTGACTCAAAGTACTTGTCCCTTTCCGGTTGTTAAGATGTGCTCCGAGTGTTCACAAATGACTCTTTTACTACAAATCTCACTAATCTCGAAATAATCTTCGGTGGGGGTTTCCTACAGGGTTTCCGTGTGCACACGTATTTGTACGTGTGAGTAAGTCTTCAAAACCCTCAGAGGCTCTTCCGTCTGTGACATGTGACCGAACACTTATATTTAGTCCTTTAGATCGACACGGGTACCGGTATGACGTAGTCGGTACCCTGAACGAGAGACTGGTACTCAAGGTCGTCGACTTCGGATTAGTAAGTGTCACCCTTCTTTCGTGGAGAGCCCAGACTTGAAGTTGTGATACTTCGTTACCTTCTCTCGGCATAACGAACCTTGACCCTCACGGTCACCGTCGAAGGTGCGATACGAACCTCTGTCTTCTACCAATCGTTTTTTTTACGTCCTCCATCTTGGGGTTATAGAGTGTAAAGAGAGTTCAGGAAGGACGATCTTCAACCCTTGTCGATAATCAGTTTCGGTAGAATGTCACAGAGACACCCATGGACCTTTTACATCGAGTGACCAGTTTTTACGGTTTTAAAATTACGTGAATAATATTTACACAAAGAGTAAACTTACGATAAAAGAGATACATACTCTAATACAACATTGATGTATGTCTTTAGGAGAATCTGAAATCTGAATCTGAGACTCAAATCTCGACCTTTTACATACAAAAGGACCTATTCTTCTTGGTTTACCAATACTTGTCCTTTCTATAAACTGAAATCTTATATCAGTTATCAGTCCCTGATTTCAATTTGACTCAGTTGATCACAAAAGAGTAAACAAACGTCTAGGACCGGACGAAGTCTCCGAACACACACACTCACACACGTGTACATGTGGACGGTAGCCGGACAGAGACAAGGACAGTGTCCTGACCGGAGCCGTACCAAACACTCGTCTCGTCTTCGAGAAACAAAAGGACAATGAGACCGTGTACGGAGGGGCGGGGGTTGAGGGTAGTGAGGGAGAACATAGTAAAAGGGAATATTTTAGGAAGATAGGGAGAGGTAAGAGAGAGGAGAGAGTGATAGTTCGGATCATAACCAAAACCGGAAAACGTTACACGCATCTTTCGTTTTTATGAAGTCATGTTCATCCATTTGATTCGTTTAAACTCAATCCGTCAGGAAATCTTTATAAAAATACACGAGATCAGTTTTGTCTAAGACATTGAGTACCCTATTTAGCAATTCTATTAGTTTTAATCGATTAAGGTGACATAGTACCCTTCAGAACAATAAAATGTAGATAAAGGTCTCAATCCGAAGATTTAATCAAATTAGATGAAACATCAATTGGATTTGAGTGGGTCTCTATATAGATGTTTCCCGATTACTCCACTAAAATAGAGGTCTGTAGAACCTCGAAAGGACCACCGAATCTGTCATTTCTTAGAAGGATGTTACGTCCTATGGTCCCAAGTTAGGGACCCAACCCTTCTAGGGGACCTCTTCACTTACCGATGGATAAGGTCATAAGAACGGACCTTTTAGAGTACCTGTCTCCTAGGACCACCCGACGTTAGGTACCCCAAGGTTTCTCAGCCTGTGTTGACTCACTGATTGTGAAAGGTCTGTACAATGGGTGAACGGGTCGACTAGTTTTATTTGTTTGTTTGTTTTTCCCTTGTAAAGTTAAAGTAATAATTTATGAGTTCTTAACTACGAAAACTTGACACCACAACCTCTTCTGAGAACTCTCAGGGAACCTGACGTTCTAGTTTGGTCAGTTAGGATTTCTTTTAGTTGAGACTTATAAGTAATCTTCCTGACTACGACCTCGACTTCGAGGTTATGAAACCGGTGGACTACCCTTCTTGACTGACTAACCTTTTCTGGGGCTAAGACCCTTTCTAACTTCGGTCCTCCTCTTCCCCTACTGTCTCCTATGCTGAGCTACCTGTGCTCAAACTCGTTCGAGGCCCTCTACCACTTCCTGTCTCTTCGGACCGTTCGATGTCAGGTACCCCAGTGTCTCTCAACCTGTACTGACCCGTTGACTTGTTGTTGTTGTTGTTGTTAATTTACAGAGACTTGTGATCCAACTAATAAAAACTAGGTCCGTAATCATCGGTATTAGGGGTTACTGTCACATAATGACTTAACACGAGAGATCCCGATGTGAAACCTTGTCTCGTAGGTCACCGGGAAAGGTCTGGGGTAAAATTTACTCGAGTGTCTCCAGAAACTGTAACAACTGGTATAAAAGGATGTACTTTATGACACGGATAGTAAATACTTTATAAAACGTCAAAGGAGACACAGAAGGAGTCCCGATCAGAATAAGTTGTATGAACGGGATTCATTAGGGTAGATACAAATATTGAACGATCAGTTAAAAATCCACGACCAAAAGATTAGATATAAGGTATATTTAATCTCACATCCGACAAGACTTAAAGATTTACTTGAAAAAGAAACTATTACTTTAAAGGTCACTTCTTCAACTCTCATTATTCAATAAAACCTGTAAACTAACTAGTACTGAAAAGGTTTTAAGTTTTGAAGAGAGGTACCACCATGATGTGAGAGTCTAGGAGAACAAAAGTTTCTACCTAGCGAATTTTTATCAAAAATTTTCAAAGAGTCAGTATAGTAGGATAGGAACGATCTCTATCGTTCAAGTATCAAAGTCCTACACTTCAAACCAATTATGACCTTCTTTTCAGTTTATTTCTTCGTAAATAATTGATTTAATTTATAGTTCTCTACTTATCGAATATATTTGTGTCTCTTTTGTAATTTTATATTGCAGTAATGAATACGGAAATTTTACTTTAGTGACAAAAAAAACTGATCGACCGACTCTTAAAGTGAGGAAATGTACGTACCTTTCATTTCAAGTTTACTATGGGTATACAGATCTTCAACTAAACCCAACTTTCGTGTTCAGAGATGACAATCCAAATTTTGTTGACTTGACTTGAATGGTTGGACTCTTCTTTGGACAGATTGAGCAAAGTATATGTACAACATAAGAGAAAATTTCTCCAAAGTTTTGTAGTCTTTCTCTCTCTGCGACCCGAACGGTAGGTCCTGGAACCTGTTATGTTATCTCCTACGTAAGTCTCGTCGTCAAGAGTTGGAACCGACGTGTAGTCTTAGTGGACCCCCTCGAAAATTTGTAGAAAGACGGGTCCGACACGGGGTTTGGTTAATTTAGTCTGGGTGACACCCAATGCTAGGTCCGTAATTTCGAGGGGTTCACCAAGATCCAACTCTTTGTGACTAAGTATTACTCACTGACTCCTTGTCAAGACCGGTCTACGTCAGTACAATTTGTCGTTACCCTCTCAGTAAGTTTTTTGTTCTCACCTCTGTCCTTATCACCCGTTCATCAAACTCTAGTCTCACCTTTATCTACCCCTGTGAACAGGAATACTAGGATCTATAAGGAAAAACAAATAAAAAATTTTAATCCCGTATAGTTATAAACGTCCGTCGTTCACTTACAATACATTATAAAGACACGTCTATTTTTAAAATTTGAATACTTTGTGACTAATTCATACGACTCACAGATAACGGACAAGAGAGGTACTGGTTTAAACTGACTCAGACTACGGTGGAAGGAAGACCACCGTCAGGGAATTGGAGGCAAGTCCTACTTTTGAAATAGAGTGAGGTTTAAGGATAGAAAAGGGGGTAGCACCTACTAGACACAGTTCTGTCGAGTCGAAATTCGCTCTTTTGTTAAGACTCACGGACAAACTGTCTTAAACTTGAGATTTTCTTTTTTTTTTTTGATCAAGCCCTCGGTCGGTTTGGTTGCTCCATGGACGGTTTGGTGTGGAATAGGAGGAGTTAGTCGTTTTTATAGTAGGTGGCGGACTGAGGAGAATCGAGTGGTTATCCTCGAACAAGTAAGGGAATAATCCTGTGACCGTCACCGCTCCCTCTGACGAGCACAGACTCCGGGTCCTCACCGAAGATGTTGTACACGTCAAGTAGTTTTTACTCGTCTCCCATTGTCCGTGGCTCCCTCCCCTGACCTTTTTAATTTAGAAGAGACTTACCCTCCTCTTAGGTAGAACCATCCGGTGTTAATACCAAAACCTAAATTTTTTTTTAAAAAAAAAATTTCGGTTTGGTTTTTTTGTGTTAGAATTATAAAAAATTTACGTCAAAAAAAAAAAAAAAACTTCCCACAAAAACTTTGAATCTTTACGTCCGTTCCTTTAAAATTCAACTTACGAAGGTCCCTCGACTTATACATATTAGCCACTCATGGACCAGAATTGGACTTCTTCCCAATCCGAATCTACCGGACAGGGTCAAGATTTCGTATATGGACTTACATCTCCACAGTAAACACAGAAACCAAAACTTGGACTTCGTTTTATTTTCGGGACTGAGGAAGACAGAAAGATGAAGAGTGGACCGATGTTTCCAAGGGGAGAGGTACGAGACTGAGAACAGGATCGATTGGTGAAACAAGGAAAAAAGTGTCACAAGGTGGCGAATTTGGTCCGAAAAAAAAAAAAGGGATCCTGAAGTCATGTTGGCCCTTGTCGAAGGTTCAGTTTTACTCTACGGCGGGACAATACTAGAGACAGTCGTCCCGACAGAACAGTTAGGGCAGGACAAATCACCGACTCGACAAAAGTCTCGGTTGAGTCTTTGAGTCTAGGTAGGTGTGTTAAGATTGAAATTGATCTCAAATATTTTGTGAAAGTCGTACATGTACGACAGTCATCACTCCGTCTGTGCCGATAGCAGGAACAAAGCGGTGACTCCTTTGTCCGAGTCTCTTCTACGCACTGAATGCAAGCCTCAGTCCTGTAGTAACATCAAAACTTGATAAGACTGACTACGAGAGAAGGCAGAGTCACTACAGTATCTTAACACCACAAGACGAGTCTACCTCGAGACTTCGGATGGTGTCTCTAAAATTCAGGAGTTCGAGGGAGTCCCTGAAAAATGTGGGGGGCGTCCTCTGACTTCCACCGAGGTCCTCAGTGGAACGGGAGACCCACGACATCGGTTGTTGAGTAAGGCGATTTAAAATGTGACACAATTTCAAAATTCAAGTTATAAAGAGTCCGATTACTAGGTTTGTGTTATCGGTAATAGGTAGACTTTATTATTGTAACCACTATTTATTTTTTCTCCTTACATATTCTGGTCGGTTGGAACTGAAACTTACTTCCTTCGTTTGTTAAAAAATTTTTGTTTAACAAATTTTTTTCACTCCCCCGAATAAGTCACCACTATATATTGAGGGTAAACATGTCATATCCTTCTGGAGTCGTTATGACGTCAAAGTCAAGGTCTGGTGCCGTTATTTCGTTTATAGTGTTATTTCGATCAGTGTGTTTAAGACACCAAAGGGTCCCGTGTATTTTCAATACAATACAACATAACGTCATATAATTCACACGTTATCGTGATACAGATTTTTTGTTAAATATATGGAATTAATTTTTATGGAATAACGATTTTTATGGTTTTTAATACTATCATTATAGTTTCTACTCTTCTCAACTGAGTAACCTTTTCTGGGACTACGACCCTTTCAAACTTCCGTTTTCCTCTTCCCCCGCCGTCTCCTACATTACCAATCTATCGTAGTGGTTGAGTTGCCTATACTTAAACTCGTTTGAGACCGTCTGTTACCTCCTGCCACCTCGGACCGTACGACGTCAGATACTCCAACGTTTCTCAGCCTGTACTAAATTGTTGACTTGTTGTTGTTATTGTTTCCAGTGACTAGTGTCTAGAGGTATCGTTTATGTCACTATTACTTTTTCAAGCTTTATAACGTTCTTAGAGGTTTCACACTGTGTCTCTGTGTTTCTCTCGTTTACGACAACTAATTTACCGTAATTATCTGAACGAGTTACGTCACAACTGTTTTGGAAGTTAGACATTTTTTGTGTCATAGACACTTCGAGTTATTTCACTCTAGACGGACATGACTGATCCACAGTCCGTTACGTGTCCTCCGTAGAGTAGATTGGGAATGTTGTCGTGACTTGTGTGTGTGGTCTAGGGGAGATGTCTGCTCTCCTTGTTTGGACCGGGTCTCTTCAGTTCAGTGGGCGGGTCCGAATATGGACATCCTAGAATCGAACGCGAAGACCGGCTGTGGTTTCAGACCCGAGAAACGTGTTGATACTGTATCGAACAGAGAAAACAAAGTCCAGAGTCAAGAAACTGTCCCGTCCTGACTCTTCAATTCTATACCTTTTCCAGTTTTAATAAGTTTCTCAAATAACAGAAAATTTATCGTATTCTTTCGGTACACTAATAATTACCATGTCGAGAGGGTGGTACCCCCTTTCCATGTGAGTGACGGAGAGACATCCCAGGAATTTCGTTAGACATCAGGGGACCCACCCAACAAATTCCATTTCTCAGTACTTTCTAGTTTCTGGGAGTGGTCTGGTGAGCAGAGTGGGGTAGGTCGGGACGAGGTGGTCCTCTTCGAACGAGTAGTTCGTCCTAGACTACAGTATAATGTTAACGACGGTCTAAGAGGGTGAGTTTCTGGTCTCCAATCTCGACACTTTCATGTCCGGACCTTATTGTAGGTCCGACCTCTTTCCTCCCTCGGTGACCCTCAGTCGGTCCTCCGTCTTCGGTCCGTAATGTGTGGGTGTGTCCCTCCTTCTCCCGATCACTTAGTTGGAGAAACCGGAGTAAAAGGAGTAGACATTTTACCTGTACTCAAACTCGTTCGAGACCCCCTTCGGACCGCCCGACGTCAGGTACCCCAACGGTTTCAATCTGTGTTGACTCGCTGACTTGACTGACTTTTACCCTCTATTACCATGAGTTGCGTAGTACGACAACTTCTTAATTTATTTGTGTATAAACATTACATGATCGTGTCCCGAACCGTGTAAGATTCATGACATACTCACGATTGATAATAATAATAATAAATAATAATGATAATAAAAATGGTAGGAAGAGAAGGAGGAGAAGTAGTAGTATATCTTTTATCCAAGACACGAATACAGAAGGTCCCGTACGACAACAAAGGTTCGTACTTCCCCTCTTGACCCGTCCCTCTAAAAAGATGAGTTACTAGAATTTGAGGAAAAGTGACTCTTATAATTGTGGTCTCTTCCGAATCTTTACGTCTTGTTTGTATCCCTTTATAAGAAAACGACCATGAGGAAATAAGGAAGAGACAACTGATGGAACAGAGACATAAAAAACAAACAAAAAAAACTCCCCACCTCACACCTCTCCTTCTCATCCCCGATTTTTACACGTCATTCACCTTACGAAAAATAGAGAGTAAAAGAGACAGAGAGAGAATCAGGGGTACAGTGAACAGCAATTTTACATTTTAAATAGTAGTCTGTCGAAATAGAAAGGTAAGGTCTTTTACGTACGTACGGTCATCTTCTCCTATTAGGGGAAAAGATAATAAAAAACCCCGACCGAATTGTGGGTTTGAATCACCTCTTAACTACCAAGTCTTGAGATACGTATCTCCAACCAAGACTCACAGTGGTCTTACCGAAATTTGTCTACCGGACTGTGACGGGGGTATAGGAAGTCAGTCGACCGTAAGATTAATATGATCTTTCAATAGGGTGAATGACGAATACTTAATTTGATACGTTACAGTACAATTTCAATAAAATTTAGAGAGTCTTAGACATTACCCAACTACACACAGGAGAGATTTTTACTAGCCAATCCCCGAAGGATCACCGAGTCACCATTTCTTAAGTGGACGGTCACGTCCTCTGTGTCCAAAATAGGGACTAGACCCTCCCTATCTTATACAGAATCTCTTCTAGGGTGTACGGAACCTCGTTGATTCGGGCACGTGGTGTTGATGACTCAGACATCTCGGTCTCTAGGTGTTAATGACTCGGGTGCACGACGTTGATGACTTCAGACTCGTCGATCTCGGGTACGAGGAACTGTTCTCTCCGGTGGTGTTACTCTTCAGATACGTGGAGTTGATCCCCCATCGGGGGGCAAACGGTGTTGATCTCTTTCGGACCGTCGTGGTTTCTGGGTCGTGTCGGTTTTTATTTATTTATTTATTATTTTAATACTTTTTTTTTTACTAACCAACCACTGGATTGGGGGTCTTGGAGTCTTCCACTAGAATAAACCTTTATTCCGGAAATGTCTCCATTAGTTCAATACTACCAGTATTCCACCCGGGAGTAGGTTATCCTGACCTCAGGAATATTTTTCCTTCTTTTGACCTGTGTCTGTCTCTGTACGTACCTTCCATCTGATACACTTCTTTGTCTCTCTGACAGTCTCCTTCCGTCTCCGGACCTCACTATATAGATGTACGGTTCCTCTCAGTTTCTACTGGTCCTCTGGTTCTCTTCGATCCTCTCTCCGGACCCTGTCTAAGAGGGAGTACCGGGAGGCTTCCCTTGTTGGGACGGACAACCAAATTACATACATCATGCAACCAAATTTCATACATCACGAGACAATTCCGTCGGGCTCCTTCGATCCTGTCATAAGTCAAATTCCTAGCTCACTGTCATAAGTCAAATTCCTAGCTCACAAAGACGACTTCGAGGTTATGAGACCGGTGGGCTACGTTTCTCGGATGAGGGACCTTTTCTGGGACTGCGACACTTTCTGACTTACGTTTTCCTCTTCCCGCGTTGTCTCCTACTCTACTAATCTACCGTAGTGGTTGAGTTACCTGTACTTAAATTCGTTTGAGGTCCTCTGTCACCTCCTGTCTCCTCGGACTACACAAAGTCGGGTACCCCAACGTTTCTCAGCCTGTGATGAATCGCTGACTTGTTGTTGTGCCAAGGTGAAACGATTAAAAAGAGTTGCTAATGTTCGTGGAAGATGACAAATAAAACCACACACCAAGTAATGTAACTTAATCATCGGGTAGATTAAATACTTCAACGGAAGGTCACATTGAATATTAAAATAAAGGAGTATACGAGTCAAGAGTGGAAACGACACAAGGAAAACGAGGAGACCACAGACTCCCAGAACCAAACTCTAAATGGACATCGAGATCCATCTGAGTATTTTGATCGGAAGAATTCGAGGACCTACCTCCCTTACAAAATGTCGTAGAGGGAAGGTCGGACGTTCAGAAGTCTAGACTCTCTCTGTCTGAATATTACGAAGGGACCCAGTTTGACTTACAAATTAATTCCAGTCTTCAAATTTTTACATATGTTCACTCCCTCTTATTCACCTTTCATTTAGAAAGGGTACTATGATTGAGTATGTCATGTCCGGACCGTACCAAGTTAAATACTGAAGTTCCGACAAAGGGAACCCCACTCTTCTCCGATACGATCTGTATGTATGAAGAACCCACGGAAAGTGAGTGACTCCAATTATCCTTTCGGGGTATTACGAACTCGGATTCCTCGAAACCAGGAAATCACTAGTCCTTCATGGACACACGTACGGACGATTCAACGAAGTCAGCACAGGTTGAGAGACACTGGGATACCTGACGTCGGGTCGTCCGAGGAGACAGGTACCCTAAGAGGTCCGTTCTTATGACCTCACCCGACGGTACGGGAGGAGGTCTCCTAGAAGGGCTGTGCCCCTGACTTGGACGAAGAGGACGTGACGTCCACCTAAGAAATGGGTGACTCGGTGGACCCTTAGGAGGGCCCTTATAGATGATGAGTCGTTTGAGTGTAGTCTTATGGTAAAGGTGTATTCCATAGAGGTCCCATGTCTTCCAAATGAGTTAAACACCTCTGGAGTCGTTTGAAATTTTACATCTCCATTCCGGGTCCAAACAACGTAAATTAAGATCCTTGAGACACATGGGTGTATTAATACACCCCAGATTAACACAACAGAGGTTTTTACGGAACTTCAGGATCGGAGGTCATGGAGTCCTGTACTGAAATAAACCTTAATCCTACATTAGTTAAATTCTATTCAAGTAATCCCACTTGAGGTTAGGTGTTACTGACCTCAAGAATATTTTTCCTCTTTAAGTCTGTGTCTCTGTCTGTCTCCCTTCTACTACACTTCTCTTTATCCCTCTTACAGTACTCTTCATTACCTTTTTAATCTCGATAGGACGGTGTTTGGTTCCGGGTCGACCCCGGTGGTCGTAGGTCTTTTCCGTTCCTTCTTAGAAGGGGATATCCTAAGTCCCCCGCGTATCAGGACGTCTGTGGAACTGTAGTCCGAAGATCGGAGATTTTGACACTCTCTGTTACTCAAAGACACCAAGATGCGGTGGATCAAACACCATGACAATACACTCGGGATCCTTTGATTATGCTGAGTAGTGTCAGTAAGTGTCAAGACACTTATGTCATTCAGGTGATGTATACTTATTCAAGACAAGGCTCTCCCATAGACATTCCGGTTGTTTCAATCGGATCCATGGGTCGATAGTGTTAACCGATATGTCGTGACATGACATTATCACATGAAAAGTGTATGTATTATGTATTTTTTTTTGTTTGGGTGTTTTTTATTTCTTTGGTAAAAATTCTTGTAATAGAACTTTTCATGTCATCATTCGACTATGTATCTCCGACCGTAACTCACTTGTCCGTTCTTCTCAATGACTCACCTCCTCCCTCACCTCCACCCTCTGCCATCTCGACTTCCTGACGGTTCCTCTGCCTCCCGTTCGACGTCAAAGTGCGTACGGACTACAACTGCCTTACGTGCAAGTGTAGAAACTTTCAAGTGATGAACTTCTAAGTACACATCCCCCGAATGACATGGTCCTTCGATGGAGTCTGAGTAAGGGAATCCGTAGGTCAATTACGGTCATTAATAATAACAGATAGTGGGGTGTGTGTAGAAAAACTCGATTCACGGTCCGTGGCACGATTGGTGAAATGTATAGAAAAGGAGTAAAATATCTGTTTATTTGACTTTTTGGAGTCACTCTAATCCATTAGTCGAGTTCCCGTGTATCAATTATTTTACTACGTTGATCCTAAACTCAGATCGAGGTTGAAATAGACGAAAAAAGTTTCAATTATAAGGATTAAATATGAGAGCAAGAGATAGATCGAATGAATCTCTAACCACCGTAGTTTCAAAAACCGTTTGTTTAAGGATGAAGAATGATACAGGAGGAAGTGTTACACAGACCAAATCCGGTCAAAATCTTTCATCGTTAAAATATAAAACGGGGGTTTCGGATAAAAATCGTTCAAAGAAAATTGAAATTCTCAATAGGTTTCATAACGTCATACCCAATATCAAAAATTCATCCTTCATGTACCTTGTCGATTTTAGACTCTACTCTTCGAGGAAATTGAAAAATTTTTATCTACCTAAAAAAACTTGTGTACAGTTAGTGTTTGACTTAAGTGGACCGAAATGTCGCAGAATGTGGGGTCATCGAAACAACCACTTTCTATAGTTCGGTAAAGAGAAGATCCTAGACATCCTTTTCTTCTCGAGGATACCTTCTCCTTCCACCTTTTAAATTGTGACTAATAGACGACACCAAATATGTGGAAGTGCATTGATTAAGGAAATTAAAAGTGATTTGGACGTTCTGTCTATGATATGGAAAGAAAGGGGGGTGGACGAGGCGGGGTGTATACTTCTTTGAATCCGGGTGACTTTAATTATCTAGACGAGTTAGTGTGTGAGTAGTTTCTGGTTTCAAGTTTGTGTCTACACCCTCAGTCCTATGGACCGAGATCAAAAGTGGACGGTTATTACACGGGTAAATCACGAAACTTTCGACCCAGTCCAGTCATCTTTGTCATGACTCTGGAAAAAGGGTCGGTCGTCACGACAAAGTGAGACCTTTCTGATGGACTCTTTATCGTCTCCATTCGCTAGTCGAGAAGAAATTTCGGTAGAGAAGACGAAGTTTTCAAGTCACATGTGTCCGGTGGAACCTGGAATTTAAATGAGAATAATTTTTCAACACACTTTTGGTAATAAAAGTTAAGTTAAGAATCTGAATATAATTAAGTAATTCATCGATACCCTTAATGTGTGTTTACGATATTTATAGTACTTTGGTATAATTTCCACCCAACTTTTTTAATGAATTTAAAAAACATAAATTACATGGAAAGAGACCTTTGATACGTTCTATTAATACTTCACACCGGAAACCATCCCATAGCGACTAGACACGTTCTTACAAAAGTGAGAAGTTTCTCGTTTTCACCGATTAATAGAACCCCACTCATATCAGGAGTGAAAATAGTATAATAATAAAATAGAGAAGGACCGCCGAGTCAACCATTTCTTAGACAGACGTCACGTCCTCCGGACCCAAGTTAGGGACCCAACCCTTCTAGGGGACCTCTTAACGTACCGTTGGGTGAGGTCATAAGAACGGACCTCTTAGGGGTACCTGTCTCCTTGGACCGTCCGATATCAGGTACCCCAGCGTTCTCAGTCTGTGCTGACTCACTGATTCGTGTATAATAGAGACAACGTATATTTTTCGTTCCATATCACTGAATGGTTTAACTCAAGATATTTTCCACTCACGAATAAGGAACATTGATAGTCTTTCTTCAGTACCTTTCTTTTCTGTCCCGATCGGACCTTTTCGGACAGATCACACCCAATCTGGAAGTTTTCCTTAAGTAATCGTATCTTTTATGGTCGGATTTTATGGTGGATTTATCGTTATAGTTCTACATTCTTCGTAAGATTAGTTACAGACGTACTCTTCAAATGTTATTTCCAATATTTATTTTTCACTTACCAGTCACTCTTTTCATGGTGTAAAAGAAATCTTTAAATAACAAAATATGTCAAGAATTATTTCGACAGAGGAAATGAGTAATGAAAATAAATTACAGTCAACAAAAATTATTTTTTTCAGAATTATCGTCACCTTTACTCGGAAATAGTTGCATCACCCGGTCTCGTCTATGATAGTCCGTTTCGTATGAGGAAGTGTTTAACCGAGTCTTCAATTTTTAGGTGGCTGGTGGATCAACGAAGGAACTAAAATGTTGGCCTTTTTCATAAATTCCCGTCTCTTTTCTCCTACTGGACCGACTCGAAGAATTTATGTTTGGATCAATGTTGTAGGGTTTGTTTACAGTGAGACTCTAAAAGTATACACTTCAACGTATTAAAATATCGGGTACGTTCCTAGAAAGGTGTTGAGATATTTCTTGTTTACCAGAGGGGTTCAACGAGGAGACTATAATTTAAAATTAACCCTTTTTATTCCGATAAATTATTATTGAACATAAACAAATCATGAATCAAAAAAAAAGGTATATGAATTGTGTGTAGTGACATGACCTACCAGAATGGTGGGACGTTCAATGTGACTCGTCTGTGTTCGTAAAGATAGAATGTCAACGTAACATCGTTCTATTTCACCGAAGGACCTCTAGTGTCCCGAATAACGACTTCCTCAATCTGGTCTTAGTTCTGGGAGACTAAGGGTGGATCTTTCGGAGAGAAATTCATAGATCCGACTAGAGACTTTGTCCGTCGATCGTCCCAGTCCCAATAGTTCTGATACATTATATGAGTTACCGAAAGTTTTAAGTCGAACGTCGAAGACTTTAGATGAATCATCAAATACTGATCGTAAAAAATTACTTTATATCGGATTTCTTTTATAGTCTCCCGTTCTTTGATATAGTGATATAGTCTTTATAGACATAAAAGTTCAATAACGTCGTAACAAGTGTTATCAAGTAGTTACCTACTTACCTCTAGGTATATGTACACATGCATTTATATATATTATACCTTATAACATTGTATCTGTTATACATGTATCGTTACACTTTAGGATAAGTCGGAAATCTTTCTTCCTGTGGACTTTGATTATGTTGTGACATTTAGTTGATGTCCGGTTGTTTTGAATCAAAAATTTTTTTCTTCCATTAAGAAGGTAAACGTTGTTGTACTTACTTATACCTCTCGTAACACGACTCTATTCGGTCTGTCTCTTTGTGCTTATGACGTACGATAGCAAATATACACCTTAAACTTATTTTTTCAATTTGATCTTGTCACTAACGGTTCCCCTCTCCGACCATTTTCCGATATTTGAAAATCACTATTCCACTTATTTCAGAATTGCTAGGTTACCTATTGTATCACTGATATCAATTATTATGTCACAACAGTTGACTTTATACGATTTTCTCACCTTGAATTCACAAGAGTGGTTTTTTCCTTTCTTTCCATTTATACTATCCACTACTTATACAATTAATTGAATTGATACCCTGAAGAAAGTGTCACATATTTAGATGTCTAGCAGTATATCATGTAAAATTTATATAATATTCGAATAAACAGTTAATCTGAAATTATTAACTGGACCTCTTCCCGTACCGTTAGGTGAGGTCATAAGAACGGACCTCTTAGGACACCTACATATTATTATTAGAATAAACAGTCAGTATGAAATTATTTCCATTTTTTTTAGTTATCATGTTGAACTTTTTTCTTTTGTAGTCTCCCGCGACTTGTATCGTTCTCACTCGTAATAAAACACTTTGTAAACAAAGCTTATCTATATGCACACTGATACATACCACGGA
Organism: Capra ibex; assembly: GCA_006410555.1. NCBI lineage: Eukaryota > Metazoa > Chordata > Mammalia > Artiodactyla > Bovidae > Capra > Capra ibex. The sequence continues at coordinate 15,006,302 of SJYO01052474.1, forward strand.
CGCACGAAGCAGTCAAGTCAGCACAGACTGAGAACCGCTGGGGCACCATACGTCGTCGGGTCCGAAGGGACAGGAGGTGGTAGAGAACCTCAAACGAATTTGAGTACAGGTAACTCAGGGACTGTATGACTCAGTGTTTTATTTGAATAATATAAATTCAAATATGAGTTCATATTATCTTTGATCATGAAGAAAGTCTCCCAGTCTCCCTTTCTCTTTTGTCCTTTCGTGACTACGGCGACCGCGACCGGTCCACAGAGACGACAAGACTGCCGTCGGGGGACTACCTGGCCCCCTACACACAGACGACCCTCCACCCACACCCTACTCTTGTCTCCTCGTAAGGACGTCACCCGCCCTCCAATTTTCTGATCTAGTAGAACTTCGGTCTCGGACACGAAACAAGAAAAAATACAAGAATCACGGATCAGGGTCGTCGTGATTGACCGTGTCCTTTGGGAGTTACTTATAAACAACTTACTTACGTACCTTTACTCACTCCAAATGTCTAAAAATTTCCGAGGATAATTTTTGAGTTAATCCGAACCTTTACTTAAGTCCGTCCGGATGTAAATACTTTTCGAATAAAGGTTTTGGAATTAAACGTTTAACCAAAAACCTTGAAGTTTGTAATAATATGTACCGTCAACCCTAGAACCCGGTCGGGTGTTGGTGGAAAATTTTGGGTCCTATATAGACTTCGATCATGACTCTTGACTTTGACGTAAAGATACCCCCCGCCCCCCCTTCGTAGGAGTGACCAGGTCAACCCTTACGGTCTCCGTTTAATCGGAGGTCTACTATCTCCTTGTGGAGGGGTCGGGGGTAAGGAGACCGAAGTCGATCGGACCGGAGACGTTTCGGTAAAACCCCCTTGACCCCTCCCCCACACTCTTCGTCATCCTTCACTCGCGAGAACAGTTCCTATCTTTATCCAATTTCTATTCCTCTCCCTTTCTCTTCACTCGTTACGTTTAACGTAGTTGGTCCTCCCTTTCTTTCCGGACACCGGGGGTCCGTGGGTCAGTTACACGAACACCGGTCCACCGATCCTTCTGCGTACGTCTTTCAGCTCTGGTACAGGTATTTCTAAACCATATCAGTGGTAAGGTCGTCTTTAAGTCGTTATAACAAATATCTCACGGGGTATGACCGTTTCGTATTGACGGGCAAAGAGACGGTAAGAAAGATTAAAAAATAGGTGATTGTCTTTCACCATTAAAATGGGAATTGGTCTATTCTCCAGGTCACTACAGTTAGTAAATTTCGGTTTGAAACTTGAGGTTTCACTTGTTTTTACCGGTCAAACCATATGTGTAGTTGTCAGTGTTTTACATGTACGGGAAATGAACCATTCTCTCTTCCGCGGACTCACAAGGAGAGAGTCTGACAACTGAAAAAGGAACTTCTGTCAACATTGTTTGCCCCAAAGGACTTTGAGAACCGATGACACTTATCACTCACCCATGTGAATAAAGGGACAGTAAAAAAACGAATCAAAGAAGTCTTTTGACACCGTACTTGATTTTTTAAAGGATACAAAGAAACCATAGTACCAAATTTTTAAATATATGGGAAGATATAAACAATGTTTTACACCGTTTTCGTACCGATAAATATCCTTTGGGGTATAGAACTGAGTTCTTCTAAAGTGGGTCCGAAACTCTTTTACTCTTTCATTCGCCACTTTTATAATCTGGAGCTCACTGTCTTAGAGAGTTATTAGCATGGTCCTTGTTTAATTTGTCGTGGAACTTTTCATATCTCTTGACTTTTTGGTAAGTGTTGACGGGGACTCTTATTGTACTGGGACCCATCCAGAACCGCAAATCCTTAGAATTACATGGAGGATTTTCTTTATGAAGGTTAGAACGAGGCATCCACTCCTTTGACTCTATTTAATAGACTACGTTTACGTTTCCTTAAATCTTTAGTAAAACAACCCGTAGACAAAACCGTAAATTGGATTTTGAAGAAGGTTTCGTCTTCCAGGTCTTCGAGACCACACAAGTTTACTGAGGTTACTTTTCACACTTGAATGTACTTGACTCAAACTAAATAGGTTATTGCCCTTTCAATTTCTTATAAAAAAACTGGTGACCGTGGTACGACCTTCGACTTCCAGATTTCTCGGTTTTATCAAGGATGGGAGTTCACTTAATGGTAAATAACGTTCTCCTGTCCGTACGAGTGGTGCTAGAAATCAAATTTCGATTATTACCTTCCTACCTGTCGTTGCCAATCACCACGCCTCTGTTTTCTCCTCACCTCTTTCGGAACACCTCTTTCCGTCGTAAACTACTCCCGGGACTTCCTGTCCTTACCTCAGTCCTCGTGCACTCTAGCTCGGCGAGTAGGGATGACATGAGAGGTTAGTGTGGAGCAGAGAGGTAACGGAGATGGAGGGTGGTGTGAGGGACAGAGAAGGGATAGGGTGGAACGGGATGGGTGAGGTTTTGAAGGAACCTTAGGAACCAGAGGTATCTTGTGAAGTCTTCGGGGTTAGAACAAGGTAGGGAGGTAAAGTCTCCCCTTTGACTCCGAATATCTCACAAGAGGTGTATACCATATCCCACTCGGTTCCTTGCCTCCACCGAAAATACACTACTGAAACCCCTGGTCACTCATTAGACTAAGCCGGTCTCGTCCCCCGCCAGTCTTACCCTTCCCTATGTTTTCCGTCTAGCACCTCTTGAAACTTACGGTACACCTCCTGTCACTCGAGATAGAAGTTCCCACTCCCCACCCTCCCGGCCTCCCCTGTGCCAGTCTTTCGTCTCTGACTTCGACCTTGGTCTTTCCTCCGTTAATCTTAACAAGTCCACACACACACCCCCACCCCCCCGTCATTGACGACTTTAAGTCCTTTACTGTCTACTCATCTATTCTCACTCTCTCTATACCTCTTTCATTTGACTATCTTCGTACCCGTACTATTTCGCCCTTCTCAGTCCTGGTCCTTAAGTGTGAGTGTGTGTGTGTGTGTGTGTGTGTCTGTGTGTGTGTGTGGGAGGGGATCTAACCCGAGAAACGGAACGTAAGGTCCGAGACAACAACTGGTCGACACTTATAACCCGGTCGGGAAATGGGGTACACGGAGTCAAAGGAGTGACCTTTAACTCGGTAACTTGTGTTGACCCCCCAAAGAGTTTAAGGTACCTGTGGATCCTAAGGTTCCTTCAAAACCACCTCACCCATCTCACCCCTCCCCATCTCTTCCTACCCCTCACCCCCCCTACTCGTTACCCCTGATGTCGTCACTTCTCTTCGAGATCTAGGGTTTGGTGGGTAAACTAGTCTTGTAGAGGAAATGCATTGTCTTAAGGAGCATTGTCATTGAAACGATTCTTTTTGTTGGGGGGGGGGTGTTGGTCAGACTATCGGTATGTCTATTGGAGACTGTGGGGAAAAACGAGAGTGTGAACTCACTAGTGTGCGTTTCTTTGACCAATAGGTTCTCTAGACGGTTACGTCACCTGCACCCAGAGCAAAAATCCTGGGACAACTCAAGGACAAATAAACTACTTGACAATGTGTTTACGACCTCGCTGACCTTGTTGTTAACAGTACGACTTAGCTACGGTTTTGAAAGTTTTTACCCTGTCTAAATGACTTTCCGGTAGACCACAAGAATGAGAACACGCCATGGAAAAGGGTTCTGGGTCTCTCAAAAGGTTTGGAGTATTTGCGGTCGCACTTTTCCCGGGAACGGACGTTCATGTTTCTGTGACCGAAGGGGCGATAACTGACGACAGACCGAAACCCACTCTCCTCAACGGGGAACCCCAAGGTCAAAGAGTCAGATATCCTTTCTCAAAGTCGTTTGTCGGGATCCCCGGGGAGGTCGAACTTGTAAGATTCTAAGGTCCTAGGATTTGAAACCTCGGACAATAGACTTGTCAAGAGACTAGCTATCGTACACGAGACCCAGAACAAGACAGTGTCAGTCTACCGGTCACATAATTCCCGAAACCCGACAACTGAGATGCCTAACCCGTTACACACGAAATCGGTTTCAGAGACTCGGGACGTCTACCTAGTAAGGCTCGTCTCCCGAGTCCAGATTTAATTGTCGTCTAGAAATCTTTGGGCTACGAAACACCTAGCCATAAACCTTATTCTTTTGACTCACGGATCCATAGTTGGGGGGCGTTTACCAGATCCTTGGTGGGGTTTTTTACCTTGGCTCCTTTTGGTTAGTCTTGGTGGTGGTTCAACTCTGGTTTTTTCAAGGTATGCCCAGACTTTGAAGGTGTGAGTGACGGAAGGAAACGGAGGACCGAAGAGGAGAGAGGAGGGTGAGGGTGTTAATTTTTCGTAAAATTTTTGTCGTTAAGGAAATATTCTTTCTTCTTCTTTGGGGGCTTCTCCACTTCGTTCGTGAGTGACCCTCTCGCGCCGGTCCGACGCAGAAGGGACTCTAGGCCTAGGGCGCTCGTACAGACGTCGACCTTCCCGCCGCCCGCCCGCGTCTCCACGACTCTGGGAGGCCGCCAGTCCCGCACCTGGGCCGGGCGCCTTCACGGTACAATAGACCCGACTTTACGTGACATGCCCTACGAGGGCCCAAGAGGGAAACACAATTGTGAAACCAGACAGGGACACTGCTTTCAGACCCGAACAGGAAACGGTTTAGATGAGGAGGGGTGGGAAAGGGAGGCGTGTCCTAGTAGTCTCTCGACTAACAATAAAAAATGACATTAGAGAGATTATCTTCGAGTAGTACAAACCTGCATCCAACATTTCCCGGGTCTAACGAAGCACTAAAGGTGTTACAAATACTGACCTGTCGCCCCGGGTCCTAGGGGTCATCGAAAGTACTACTTCTGAAATATACTGGTTAATGTTTCTTAGGAAGGTTCCATCTCTTGATCAATTTCTTTTTCTGTGACTAACTAGGTACACGGGTCCGAAAACCTTTTGTCAGTTGGGATCCTAGCGAGTGTATGTGTTAGGTTACGATTTCTTTAGTTGCCTTTAGTCGGGTGGTTTTTCAAGTAGGCCCACGTTAAGAGTCCTGGAGGAAGACTCGAGACAAGAGTTAATCTTAACCACATCCACCGAAGGTTTCGTTTGTTAAGGGTGACTCTTTAGTTTAGACTCTTTGGAGATAATAGGGAAAATAAGTCCCCTTCTACGTACTATATTTTTACGTATGTTTCCGTTTCCCTTCTCTCGGTCACCTAGCCTCTATACGACCCAATATGTCCCGTAAACCACTTCACTTCCGTTGTCGGGCTCCTTCCTTGTACAACGTTGTCGTCCGGAGTAGACGGGGGCACCGTGAACCACACTACTAGAGTAGTCGGTCCGGTCCGTTCCCTCGGACCAGTCGTTGTCGAACCTTTCGTCGGTCTAAGGTCGGGGACACCTCCCCCACCACAACTAAGATAGACCTCTACTGTGAGGCACATCCGGACTCAACACTTACACAAAGAAGTAGAGATTGTTCGTTACTTGTCTAGCGACGACCCCGTGGTTCTATGACTACCAAGACCGAAAGACAATTTAGTCAACTTGCTGTGTCTAGAGGTGTTACATCCCAATTCTACTAAGAAAACCACACGACGACGACGATTCAGCGAAGTCAGCACAGGCTTGGACACGCTGGGGTATCTGCCGTCGGGTGGTCCGAGGGGGCAGGGACCCTAGGAGGTCCGTTCTTATGACCTCACCCAACGGTAAATATATCGTCCTCTTTGTTAGGGGAAGTGTGTAACTAAGTGTAGGAAGTGCACTAATTTTTTTTTTTTTAGAAACTCTAGATACCGAAGTACAACGTTCGTACCTACTTTTCGTGACTCGTAAAGTTTTCAAGTGGGGTTCAGTGCCTCTCCTTGGTTTCGTCCAAGAGAACACGAGTTGAATTTCTTCAAATTAAATCAATCTAATTTAGAAGAGAAGTGAAAGTGATTGATCTTTTACAACCAACACAAAGACGAATTCAGGATACGAAAAGAGTTTCAGTATCAAATATCTCATTATCTCAAATTACTTAAAGTTTCAATTAATAGAGGTATATGATACTACTTACCCGAAGGGACCACCGACTCTATCATTTCTTAGACGGACGTTACGTCCTCAGGACCTAATCTAGGTACCCATCCCTTCTAGGAGACCTCTTCCCTTACCATTGGGTAAGGTCATAAGAACGGACCTCTTAAGGAACCTGTGTCCTCTGACCCCCCGACGTCAGGTACCTCAGCGTTTCTGAGGCTGTGATGACTCGTTGATTGTGGGTGTGTGTAATACTTATATGTGGAAATTTGTAGGGAAACTAATACATATAATAGATAGTAAGTTATATATATCTGATGAATTTCACGTGTTCTGTGAGTATTTTAATCTCTAATGTGTTCTCCGAAATTATTTTATGACTGAACCAAACTCAAATAACGAGGTTTCGACACTATCTATGTACATAACTCCGTAAAACGGTAAGGAGAAAGATGGTGTAAAAAGGGTAAGTTAAAAAAAGGAGATTTTAAGTCACTAAACGACACCGTCCGTCTTATTACAAAGAGGGTTTCTGTAGGTTACAGGATTACGGGTCTTGAACACTTATACAATGGAATGTGCCGTTTTCCCTAAAAGGTCTACACTAATTCAATTTCCGTAACTCCACCTCTCTAATAGGACCTAATAGGTCTACACGAGTGAGAATCAGTGTTTTCCAGATTTTACTCTATTCGGAGAGGGCGACTCCAGTGCTCCTCTACACCGAGATCACCGGTCTCTCTACTGGAACGACCGTGACTTCTATCTTCGTACCCCGGTCCTTAGGTCCTTACACCGCCGAAGATCTTTGACCTTTCCGTCCCTTTACCTAAATGGGGATCTCGGAGGTCTTTCCTTACGTCGGGATAGATAGATAGGGAACTCCAATCGGACCTCTCTTGACACAACCTGAGACATGGAGATCTTGTTATCTATCATTCAAATGTGACCATGACAAAATTCGATGGTGGTAACGCCAAGAAACAATGTCGTCACTATCTTTTGGTTATGTAAACGAATACCCTGAGTCAACTGGAACCCTTATGTAAAGTGGAGGACTAAAGGACAAAGGGTGAGGGTGAGGTTAAGACTCCACCGTTCATATTAAAACCGTAGTAGTCTTATTTGAGTATTTTAGCTGATCGGACCTTTTTTAAGTCACCAAGAAGGTCCGATCTGAAAAAAGATGTGTGTGTGTGTGTGTGTGTGTGTATGTGTATGTGTGTGTGTGTGCGTGTACGTGTGTGTGTATCTCCTCTCTTTCTTAAATCATTAAAAGGTGATTGTACGACTGTAAGTACGTGACTTTGATGCGATTACCGGTCGATATATTTTGTATAGGTGGTTCAATAAAGGGATCAACATGTCTATCTTTCTCTCTTTAGTACGTAAGAACATCGACCGGGGACCATTAATTACCTTACACAAACCCTTCATCGACAGACAGAAGTCAAACATTTTGATTACCTACAGTATTGAGGACGATGGATTATCCCCTGATTGTACTGTTGTCGTTTCTCTCCTTACTTAGACCCCGAGTCAGTCTGAGGTCACACCTTCTCCCTCTCGTGTCTCCTGTTACTCTCCCTCTGACCTACGTAGACTCTCCGTCCTTCTACTCTCTTAGTGTTCTACTCTCGCCCCGACTTCATCCGTCGACGAAGGTCCATCGGGAGACTCCAGGTCGACGGTCCCCGACCTCTCCTTAGTCCTTCTTGTGTGGTCTTCCAGTAAACACTTGTCGCAGACAAAGACGTCTCTGGTGGTTCGTGTACACGAAAGTGACACATCGTGTCTGTGTCCATGAGTCTCAGGTTGACGGTCTTGACCACAGAGACTCTTGGCTTCATTACTAGGAAGTAACCATTATACTTGTCGACCCGGTCAGTAGGAAGTCGTTCTCTCTTCCACAGTATGTACACTGTAAAGACCGGAGAATGATCACCCTTACTTTTAGACCCAGTGAGAACTTAATGACTAGTCAAGTCAAGTCAGTGGGTCAACACAGGTTGAGAAACAGTAGGGTACCTGACGTCGTGCGGTCCGAAGGGACAGGAAGTAGTTGAAGGCCTCGAACGAGTTTGAGTACAGGTAGCTCAGTCACTACGGTAGGTTGGTAGTATAGGAGACAACAGGGGAAGGGGAACCCGGAAGTTAGAAAAGGTCGTAGTTCCTTTACTGACTATCGTGGGAGGTAAAGATCTATCAAACAAAATAAAAAGCGGTTTCTCTAAGACCCGACCCTTCCAAACTTCCTCCAGTCATGATATCTTTCTTTATTCGAGGGTGGTGTCCCACCAGGAAACAATTATTTTATACTAATTTTTTATTGAAATGAAGTACCTCCATCCTCGAGGTACTAGACAAGGTCTAAAATACCAGACGTTACCAACAAATTCTTGTCGAAGATGGAATCTAGTTAAGGGATCCCTTTTCTCTCCATACACCCTTCATTGGGTACATGATGGGATTACGTGAGTTCTGTCTGTCTGTCTGTCTGTGTGTGAGTGTGTGGGATGTCTTTGTGTTGAATTTCCTTTAGATTTGTGTACTCTCCGTTGGTCAGTTCATTAAATTTCTCCTACAAAAATTTTCAAGAACTTCTTTTAAAAAGAATATTTCTTTTCAAGTGTCTGTGATGTGAGAATCTTACTCCGTTTTCTAGAACGGATCTGTCGGCGAGGGGTCCTTGTCCTCACTTCCCCAATTGCTGTAGAAAGGAGGAAAGGACACCGGAGAGTCTCAGAAAGAAGGTGTCGACTTCGTAGTGGGAGGAGGGGTTAGGGGAGGGGCTTACCATGACTTGTACAAAGTGAATTTACTATAACGAAACATAAAAGGACCCTACTGACGAAAAAATTGTCTAGAAGGACTCTTTCGAAGAACACTTTACGAAAAGGGAAAAGATAGAGGAAAACGTCTTTAATGTCTGATGAGAAGGAAGAAAGAAGACGAGAGACGGTAGGTCATAAAAGGAACAGAGAGGAAGGTATAGTGTAGAATCGATTTCAGACATCAAGGGTGACACCTTACACACAACCCGACCCGCCCCCTCCCCCACCTCCCGACATACCTGACAAGACCTCTCGGTAGTAAATGGGGAGGAGTATCAGAAGGTCACGTCACGGGACAGGTAGTCTTCTTACAAATGCCGGAAACGACTCTGTTAAGAGACTTGATAAGTGACCAGAGTGAGGTCCGGACATTGTGTCGAACCCGCCGAGGTAAGGGAACAGCTGGAGTATTACCACCGGTATATCAAAGGTAAGGTCGTGGAAGGGGGATGGATTGTGATAAACCTATAAATAATGTTCGTTCAGTATCTCAATTCTCGGTACTCCGGAGGTTTCTATTCTTCCCGTCAGGGTTTCCCTCTATTCTATACGTAAGATTTTATAATTACGTTCTACCTCTCACTTGTTATAAGACTTTCACCGTCTCGACTTCACGACATGAAGATTCCACTGTAGGGTACCAGTTCCAGGGTCACAAATTAGTGAGAATTTACGAGTCAAATAAGTCACTAACTTGATCTGAAGGACACGGACTTTATCTTTAGGCGAATAGAGACAATCCCGGTGTCCATAATTCAGTAGGAAGTCAGAGCAGAAAAGATCCGATCTACGGTTACGGATAAAAGGTAGGAAAATTATAGTCGGACTTTAAATTGTTGAGAAGTTCACTCTTTGGTTTTAACCTGTATTATTTCCGAACTGGTTCCGACTTACGCCGACCGACTTCAGGGTCGTGACGGACGGTGCAAGGACAATTGTGTAGGATTGTAACAAAAGTGCAACTATTATCGTAGAGAATATCTCTAGTAAGTAATTAAAAACACGATTTAGGACCCACCGAAAAAAAAGAGGTCTAAACAACAAATCAGTTAGATAGAGGTTGTAAATATACAATTCGATAAAAACAACAATAATTAATAGGAGTATGTTTCTGGAAGTATGATGAAGGTCTCCGAGTAAAAAGTAAAGAAAGTCCAATGAGAGATATCATAAAAAGAACGAGAGGACGGACTTTGTGTTTTATACTAAAGTTCTTTCCTCCTGTGCTAGAAAGTCTCTCGTATATATATGGATGTAAAGTTACAGACCCTTAAGATTACTAGATAAACTTCGTTGTATCTCAAGTTCCGGGACCTGACGTGAGGTTCACATAAATGTATAAAGATGGAGGGTAATAATCCGACACTTGAGGAACTCCTCCGCCTGACACAGAATGGGTAGAAGCACGGGGTAGGAGAGTGGGGTCAATCGTGTTACAGACCGTATCTCGTCGCGAAGACATTGTACACGACGTATCCATTTAATCCCGTGTGTCGAAGTATTTCTCATTTATTACCGGAACTGGTTCAATTAAACAAAAAAAGACAGTAACTCACCTTTACTCTTCTATTAACTACACAGACCACCGGGTCGGAGTTCCGGTCAATACGGGTGGTGACCTTAACTCTACGTAAACCCGTGCACACTGACACACCACTTCTCCCAGATCCCTCGACTAGGTGTACCTCCAAACCGCGCAACAGACGGTAGGGTACGGAACCTTAACCGAGACTCGACTCTGGGTATGCAAACACGGGACTCCTGGTTCCATCCGAAGTCCCTTCACCCACAAAGGACTCAGATTTTCCTTTTGGTGAGTCGTTTTGGTGTGTTCTACAAACGACTCAGATCCGACTCAAAACCACCGGACCACTGTTTCTCCCCGTCTCCTTTCCGGGGAGTGGGGGTTCTGTGTGTGAAGATATTGGTGTCGGCAAAACCTTAAGACCTTCTCACTTCCTTTGCGTCCTGGTGAAATCTTTGAACTTTCAAACATCATTCCCGTACTCTGTCGTAGAAACTGCACCTTTACCTCCCAGAGTTCATTCGGGATCCCGTCGCCGTCTCCCACCCACGTCCCGGAGTGACCCCGTCCCTTAGTCACCGTCCTCGGCGTCTTCCAACGTGTACCACCAGCTTACGTGGTAAACAATCCAAAATACTTAGTCTGAAGATCTTTGTCTTCCTGAGAAAAAAAAAAAAATTAAATAAGTACCTCAATCAGAACGAAGTCGTCCCTAGTAATTCTTAATATGGTGATCATTACAGTAAAACAACTGTAGGTATCCGTCTAGACTAACTCCTATATACCCACGACCAATATTCCAAAGACATGTAAATATTTTAACGTAAAATAAGATTTAGAATCTGTTTGATTGTCCTCATTCTTTGATATTATTTGGTCAGTCGATTTCTTTCTTCCGAAAGTCTTGGTGAATCACGAGGTACCCTCGTGAAAGTCCTCCGTCACAAAGAGGAGTCAGACAGATTAGACGAAAGAACTCTAGATTAGGACACTTGACAAGAAGGGGAGAAGAGGAGGGCGACCGGGTCACCCGCGTGGTAGTTACGATGGGATCATACACAAACCAAGAGCTTATTTTGTCCTACCCACGTACCCTCACTCTGTAGTAAAGTGAGACGGAACTACGAAGACATAAAAGTGTCACTTTACATCCAGGAGACGAGTTCTGGGGTGGCAAGTCAATTTTCCTCCCGTAAGAGAGGAAGAGTTCCGGTTTACAACTTGGGGTCGTAATGGAACGATTAAGTAGGGGGATCCTTTAGCACTGGAGGTCGACATGGGTAGCCGTTAGATCGCGTGCTTGTAGGAGTCACGTCCCATGGGATTGCACCTAGTCTTTCCTCTGAAAACAAGTCACTTTTCTAATAACCGCAAAGGGTGGTAAAGGGGTTATAGAGGACTTCACAAGACGGAAATGGGTCACTCCGATAAGAAAGAGGGAAAGGGATTTTGCCGGAAACTTTACAGGAAACGAAGAGACTTAAGATCACTAAGAAATTCTTGGTCACAGACCGAGGTGGAGATATTTCAGAAAGATCAAAACTGAAATAAAGAAACATTAGATAGTAGAATCCTCCTCGTTACTCTTTCAAGCTCGGGTGAGAATGAACGTACGCTCTTTATCAACACAATACACACTGAGTCGGGAAGGTCGATTGAACGACACTCCAAGGTAAAGACAAATTTAAGAAAACGTTGTTAATAAATCCAGATCAGAGATTCGAGAAAAATTTTATACTCCCGAAATCGATCGACGTGATGAAAGAAAAGGACCTTTCTTTTCAATGATAGAATTTTTCTAACACGGAGGTTGAGGGGAGGTGGGAGGTCGGACTTTGTGTAAAAATTTTGTCATTCTGTCACGAACCTTTATCATCCCAAGATTGTAGTCAAAGAACTTACTTACCAACGATCACGTGTAAATATTTGAGGACCAAGACCAGAGTCTTTTCTTATTATATATGGAATATATTAAGATCCCTTCTTCACGCATGTACTTTCTATACCAGAGACAGACATCCTTTGACCTAAACCGGGAACCACTATTGAAATCTTATATCTAAAGAACATATATCTATGTTAATTTGACACTTCCTTTAATTCTTTGATAGCACCCCTGAGTCTTATATTAAGACCACGTCCCTTTTTCAGTGTAGAAGTTTCCTTCGTACCATCAAGAATTCGGTACCTTAAGTGTCACACATGGTGAGAACAAGTTTGATAGATTTATAAAGGTGTGGTCTTTAAATAAAAGATTACAGGTGAGATACGTAGACCTATATTTTAAATGTGTACCGAAAGTCTCGACTTTAGTTTAGGTCTAAAAAAAGGTCTCTATGTTACATTCCAGACTTTTTTGAACTAAAGAAATGATCCACCAGTCTGGACCTAATTTTATAGATAACCAAGGATAACGATCTCTTTATTAGGTAACACACAAAACCTATGAAACCTCCATCACAAATGATAAATATAATGTATTTACTATGAAAAATTCCATGACAGGATAAAACACTAATTGTCTAGTGTACTTAATCATAATATCTTTATAGATAAAGATATCTATCTTTATCTACTTACCTATACCTCTCAGAATAAATGAGTGACAAGTACACATATATGGAGAAGAGTGGACAAAAGACCGTCCCTACAAAGGATTGTGGAGAAACTGTAGACTATGTCGGATTTTATCACAGTCTGTATACCGTCTACGACTTTATTAAGAGTAGTAAACGAGAGACCCAATTTCCCCCTGTCGTTACCTGATCTCTACGACTTACTTTTTCCGGTCAACCGACCAGGATGGTCTATGAGGGTGCCTCACCAGAAAAAGTCTCATAAAGAGTACCATGTTCAAGATCTGTGAGACGACGGGGTCGGTGACTTAGAACCCTCAAGAGTCCTACCTGTCCAGAGTCTCTCTGACTGACCGAGTATCTGAGTGCTCTTTAACTACGCATGTAGTCTTACGGGTCAATTCCGGTCAATTAATTCTATCTTACCTACTGGAGGGAGAAGTCACGGACCCCTCGAGGATAAAGGGGGGGTCAAGGGTGTGGTCTCACAGTTCTTCAGAGTAAGTGGTCTCTGACGAAATACTGTACCTCAGTCTCGTTTCCCTTCCCTCTTGTGGTATCTCTTCTAAAGTGGGTTTGATTCCCCTCTACACTCCTGTGTAGAGGAAGTCACCTCTTTTATAGATAGTATAGTGTTCTGACTTGTTTGGGACTCTCAGTTCCAGATAGAGTAGACCTATAAGGATCTATGGGTCACGGTTGGGACCTGGACCGTGGGTGCGTCTGGAGAAGATGACTGGGTAAGAAAAAGGTCTGAATGACTATGGTAGTCCTTACACCTGACTTACAAACATAGAGGATTTTAAGTATACAACTTTAGGATTGGGACCTACACTACCATGATCCCCTACCCGGAAACCCCCTATTAATCCTGTACTTCCACAGGAGTACTCACCCTAATCACAGAAATAATCTTATCTACACTCTTCCGAACGAAAAACAGAGAGAGGAGACACATTTCTACGTTGTTCCTCTGTTGGTTGACGTTTAGTCCTTCTCCCGAGAGTAGTCTGTGGTCTAAACGGTCATCGAATCAGAATCTGAAGGGTCGAAGGTCGTGATGTCCTTTATTTAAGAAAGATAAATTCGGTGGGTCAGAGACCGTAAGACGATGTCGTCAGGTCCGACTGATTATCTCAACTGACGTCGATCTAAGGTAAGCGAATGTAGACCCTCTGGATTACATTAAACTGTACACAACTTACATAATCTTTACAAGAAAACATATTAAAAACTCACAGAAATACTATACGGAACTCTGTTCTCCAATCTTCATCTGATCCTCCTTCGCGAAGTCGAAATCCTGTGATACAATAAAACTTCAATAACTCGTTACTTTATTTTGATAATAATTCTGGTTCCGTTCTTTTTGTTTATCTCGAGGGAAAACAAGTAATCAAATATCTTGTCTTGTCCCTTCACTGCTGGGACATACGTTCTGTCCTTTTTTCTGTGTCTACACATATTGCCTGAAAACCTGAGTCTCCCTCTCCCTCCCCCACCCTACTAAACCCTCTTACCCTTAAGATTGTACATATGACAGTACATTCTTAACTTAGCGGTCAGGTACAGACTGCATCCCACGTCGAACGAACCCCGACCACGTACCCCTACTGGGTCTCTCTACAACACCCCTCCCTCCACCCTCCCCCCAAGTACAAACCCTTGCGTACATTCTTAATTTCTAAAATTTTAATTTTTTTATTTATTTTATTTATTTATTTTTATTTTTTTAGTATAGGTAAAAAGAATAAATCTTCAGTTTTCGGTAGACCTTTCGAAAAATTAAAATTCTGGAGTACTTCTGTTGTTTCTTTTATTTTACCTACTATGAATATGTTTTTCATCGTAAGTCAGTTCAGTTTAGACTTTCGGTCACTGGACTTTCTACGTAAGTCAAAAGATTGGATGCAAAGTTTCATCTCTTTCGACTACATTAGACTCTAAGGGTATCCATAAAATCCTAAGTCACAGAAAGATCCTAGTGAAGTTTAATAGAAAGGAAAACTGAGAAAAAGTCACTTAGATTGTTAATTTTTAATTTAATTTTTAATTTTCTATGTTAAGACTCTGATAAGATATCAGGAAGGTTCGGATAGACAAGACCCGTAAGGTCAAGTAATTGAAGTAAAATTAATATTTAAAATCCCATTGTTTAGTTGGTTTCCAATATGAAAATATTAATTCTTTAGGTCACGGATGACACAACATAGTATCGGTTACAAATGACTTAATTAAACTTAGAATCTCAAAACTAACTATTGATAAATATTTATCAAATGAATATTTATTTGTGAATAAATATTTACGAAGAGGAGAAAGAAGGTTTGTTATGAAAACCTCCATATATTTGATAATAATTTTTGTTTTACAAAAGGTAAAGTGACTTTTATTTCAATTGACAGGTATAGAACCAAATTTTCAGAACCCAAAAGATTGTAGAAAGAGATAAGGAAAAAGGAGGGAACGGAGGAGTGTTGTAGGGTCACAATCTTTTGTCACGTGATAAATCTCAGATTTGAAATCTGGGTTGAACACACAATTTGTGAGAGACAAAGTCTTTCTCACAATCATTTATGAGCAGACTCCAACTGGGATTGGGAGTAGATGAAGACGGGAAGGAGGACCCTAATCGACTTCTTCAAATGAGGAGGTCTGGTGTTTGAACCAGAAAGTAATCTCTTTAAAAACTAATATATCGAACAAGTGACAACCTGAGAAACCTCGAACCACACTTGGGACATTACGTTACTAATAGACCAGAGTGTTACGTGTACAATTAACGTTTATTGTGAATTCTCGAACTTATAACCTCGTTTATCAGGTCGATTTCCCTTACACGACGACGGCGACGACGACGACGACGATTCAGGGAAGTGAACACAGGCTGAGAAACGTTGAGGAACCTGACATCGGGTACTCCGAGGAAACAGGTACCCTAAGAGATCCGTTCTTATAACCTTGCCCAACGGTAAAAGGGGAAGGTCGCCTAGAAGACTGGATCCCTAGCTTGGGTCCAGAGGACGTAACATCCGTCTAAGAAATGGCGACTCGGTGGTCCCTTCGAGTTTCCCTTAGACGAGAATGGTGTAATTATGGTAAACGGAAGTACTCCGTTGATTTATTTGTATTACCAGTTTTTATTGCACCTTGTCTTCAGGTGACAGGAATTATTAGTCTCTTCATGTCCTCCACTCAAAGAAGTATAGAGATCTCTCTATCTTCAGTTTTAAGGTCACCAAGCAGTCCTCCCACTACCTTGGAGTTCGTGACATACCTACCACGACCATGAGTCCCTTATGGGGTCTCCGGTGGTTACAAAGATACAGGGGGGCTTTCAAATAAAAAAATTTCTGGTAATTCTTTTTTTTCAGAAATAACTTAAATAATTTATAATGAAGACAAAATACGAAAAAAAAAAAAAAAAAAAAAAACCGGAGTTCGGTACACCCTAGTATAGAGAGACTGACCCCTAACTTGGGTGTGGGGAACGAAACCTTCGACTTCAGAATTGATGACCTAGTGTTCCGTTCAGGGACTTATCGAATAACTTCATTCGTTTCAAGACGGAACCATGTGTCTATATTTAACCTCATCGACCAAAAGTAAGTAAAGAAGTCGTAACTCATACTCAGTAACCCCTTTATTTTCATTCTACATCAAAACCTAAATCTCAACGAAAGTCAAACCACCCCTTTTATCTGTACACTTGTTTATACTTTATTTTACCCACTATTATTAAAGACATGGTCTTTTCACGATGCCCTTTGGGTTCCAAACGAAGATTGGGTGAATCTTCGTTTTAGTCCGTCCATTCACTGGTTGTCGTCCTAAATTAAGACTTACCCTATTTCAGTAGTAAAATTTTAGAAAACTTAAAAGAGAAGTTAAGTGGTGATCCTTTCCCTTCTATTTTACCATAGAAAATTAGACGAAAACTCCAGAAATCCGGAGAGGTCCCCACTGTCCGAGACCCCTCTCACCCTCCATTGTTAAATGTCGTAAAAGAAACTCAGTCTAAAAACTTTCTGAGCTTACGGGCTCCCGGTCAATCTGTCGTATTGTGTCGTCTTACACTTTACACTTGTAAGAAGACCTTGTGTATACTGGTCTTCCAGACTTTGTATCATATACTGGTCTTCCTTTGAACGATGTTGTGCATCTCAATTTACCTTCACTTAACCTGAATTTACTTAGTATGTCCACAGAGATGGACTATTCGTAAACGGTGCACGTCGGGGAATGTGAAAACTACCATAGACAGGTATACAGAAAAGTAAAAGAGGTGATGGGCCTCTTCACAATTAAGATAAAATGACAACTCCTTCGGGTCTAGACGAGTTGGAAATATGTCACAGGAAAAAGAAATTAGTAACTAGGTTTTCTATGAAAGAAAGTACCTCAATCTCCGTCAACCTCTCCAGTCCGTGTCGTGTTTCGTGACCTTGATTTCATTCACCGTCTCAAAGGTCCGAATTACGACGGTGACTGACATACGAGAACCTACACGACGAAACGTTCAGACTCAAATTACTAAACTTAAAGATTTGAGAAAGGACTCTTCCGTCTCTTCTCTCAGAATTAAAGACTAGTATGTTGGGTTGTGCTATGGTCCTACAAAGGATTGTCATTAAGAGTGAAGTCAGTCGTAAGAATGCCTTTTGATTGAGGAAAGACTTCCCGTACAGAGGGGTCAAGTACGATGGTAACGAGACTATTTACAAAGTTACTCTATCTTGAATATAAGTACACGGAGACCATATTCCGTGAATCTTTACTTTCCTAATCCTTAAAGGCAGGACGGGGTCGGAACTCAAAATATTTTCGAAGTAAGACAAGTTAAGTATTTGGTACCTCGAAGGTATCGTTACCATGAGGGACCCGTCGGTTCTATATGAGACTCCCACTGCCGAGTCTTTTGTATGCATATAATCCTTACAAAACGAAAGTACCAAGCAATCCACCCTTCTCAATTTCCGAGAATTTTCCCCTCACAGTCGTTCCTTCCCGTAGTCTATAGTTGAGGAACATATAGTGTTGAAAACAGGTTCAGGGGAATTTAAAGAGTAGGAGAAGTAGTTCCTTCCTCTTTACCACTCCCTTATAATCTAGAGGTTTTACCCGAGGATGATTTTTTTTAATCTAAATGTGTTGTCAAAACTAATCTCTTTGTCTTCCTGAGCAGTTCCTTTCTCACCCGTCTCCGTATGTCGATGATACCGACGGTTGTCACGGAACCCTTTCTACGTCACATTAATATTGACGACTCCGAGGAACAGAACCTTAGACGTACTATTGGGTAGTAGAGTAGTACAAACAGACAAACAAGTGAAGGACGAGTCATTAAAAGGTATAATCAGAGAACTAAAGAGGTCTTTCAAGACGGTTGTCACGTTTCGAAGGACACCCTTACTTTTTATCTAACTGATGACAATATGACTTACCCGTGTCATCTCAATGATCGAGGTTTCTATTTCATGACAAAGTTACCAGATCAACGACCCGGGTCGAGACCTTCAATAGATCAAAAGTAAACCTCTCGGGGAGTAATACGTCTTAAGGGTGCCCATCATTCTGGGTCTGATGAATTTTTCGACTTTTCGTGTATAACTCGTTAGAAGACCTTAGATGGTCAACCTAGGGATTTACCATATCCTACCTTCGGTTACTTCTACGCTGTACCTTATCTAGTACAGTGAGTGTTACCTTTTATACTTGTAGTCTTCTTAAAGGATAAGATTTGTTACACGTCAAATTTTATGTGAGAGACCTCTGAGAGGACTTACATGTCCGAATACCGACGATAAATATCTCCGACTACACATAAAATGGTTCTAAAAATAAGGTTGTTTCCTTGACATACACTACATCCCGCAATAATTTTACCTTTTATGTGGGAGTGTAAAATTAAATAAATCAACCATTATTAGAGTCTATATTACAGTTTAGAGTGATTAGATCTCATTGACTTTCCTGAGGACGTAACGTTCGTCTAAGAAATGGTAGACTGGGTAGTCCCTTCGTGTTTACTTTCCTTCCGGACATGTTTAATATATTATAAAACTTTCTTTAAGACAAAACTTTTATACAAGTTCTTACAGACCACTGAAGTTAGTCTAATTGTTTTGTAATCTTTGAACAAATTTTAAACGTATGTATTTTCACTTAATATTAATCGTTTAATTTGGAAATTTACTCCCGCTTAAGAAGGTTTTAAGAAATTTTTCAACACAAGAGTTCACGAATTATTGATTCGGTACCTTACGTCGAACGTATGAATTGTATAATTAGTTTAGGAAATAAATGTTTACCAAGTTTAAATATGAAAAGGTGTCAGAGTATTTCTAAAAATTTACCTTCTTAGACTTATAATTACTTCTAAATAGTCTGACTTTTGACTAAAAGGCTGAGGACTACTTGTAACGGATAATATATCGTTTGAGTACTTGTCTTGACCAAAACGAGTATTCCATACGTGTAATGAGAAATTGAAGTAAGTGTCTACCTACGCTTAGGTAAATATATCGGTGACGAGTAAGGTTGTACGAGCACAAAGTGTAGGTCACCATACAAGAACATTGTTACAATTCTTGAAAACCCGACTATTTCCAGTTCTTAAAGGGATCTTCTGAAGTTTCGTTAACTCTATCTAAGAGGAACTTATTCTCAAACCTTATCAGACATTAGTAAGGACAGGTGGTAAGGGTGGACCAGTTTACTACCGACGTTACGTCTGGAGAATATGAACCGACCGATCAGTCTTTTGGTCACTCGTCTTATCTACAGAAGTCGTATGCATAAACTATCGGAAGTAATGTGAAATAAACTAAAACTACTCGTAAGAAACGAACATCTCTTAAGAAACAAACATTATGAAGAGGTTTCAAGGGTC
Organism: Capra ibex; assembly: GCA_006410555.1. NCBI lineage: Eukaryota > Metazoa > Chordata > Mammalia > Artiodactyla > Bovidae > Capra > Capra ibex. The sequence continues at coordinate 15,026,126 of SJYO01052474.1, forward strand.
GATATCTGTGTCTTCCTGCAGAAACCAGGAGACACAAATCTTTCCGTTTAAACAACGGGAGAGTCTCTTATCACCCGAAGAGTACTTGTGGAAGTGAACTCAGACCTTTCTTAGAAACCTTTTGAAGCCTAGTGTCCCAGGATCTTTTTGATACTGGATTCAAGTATAATAGAATAAATCTTAAAATAAAAAGTTCCCAGATCAATTGAGACACCCACTCCCCCACCACCGTTCCCTTACCCAACCTCTCCCTCAAAGTCACCATGATCTTTACAAGATCCAGAATTCTACTTACTGTTCAAATATCACATACGTAATGTTACTAAATATTGGAGACATGACAACAACAGATCAACGGGTCAACACAGACTGACAAAACGTTGGGGTACCTAACCCTAAAGGGTCCGTTCTTATGACCTCACCCAACGGCAAAGGAAAGAGGTCCCCTAGAAGGTTTGGGTCCCTAGTTTGAAACAGAGGACGTGAAAGGACTCGGTGGCCCCTTCGAGATATTAGAGACATATGTAATGTATTATAATAAAACATACATAATAGAAAAGTATTGATTTTACTTATTTTAATGATTAAATCTTATTTCACTAATTTTCAATAAAACATTTTTAATCCGTGTATTGAAGAAATAAAATAATCATGTCAAAATACAACTCTCAGAAATTCAATGAAGAAATCGACACAACTTTGGTGTTAATACATTATACTTTTTTTCTGGAATTAAGTTGATCCTTTTTTTTTATAAATCTTATACACTAATTGATTATGTATTTAATAGTTCTATTTTTTAGAACTATACAATCTATGGTCTGATGGGATATAAAAATTAGAACCAAAGTTTGATCATACCTCCTTCTTTTCTGAAATTTTATTCCTCCATCTAAAATAAAAGTCGTACCTCTGAAGCATAGGTATTGAGAGGGTAGCCAACGTTTCACTGACGATCTTGTCTAAACTTTATCTCATCCAACCTTTGACCTCTTCCGTTACCGTGGGGTGAGGTCATGAGAACGGACCTTTTAGGGTACCTACCTCCTCGGACCACCCGACGTCAGGTACCCCAGCGATGATCAGTCTGTGTTGACTCGTTGTAGTGAAAGTGAAAAGTGAAAGTATGTAACCTCCTCCTTTACCGTTGGGTGAGGTCACAAGAACGGACCTCTTAGGGTCCCTGCCGTCTCGGACCACCCGACGGTAGATACCCCAACCTGTCTCGACCTGTACTGACTTGGCTGAATCGTCGTAGTCGTCTAACCTTTGGTCTAACAGACTTCTGTACCCTAGACACGTGTACGAGTCACTAAGTCTTTGGGGTCTTATATCGACCTCTCCCCAGCTCAAAGAACCCTCTACTGAAACCTCTCCCGAAAGGGTTATCGAGGAAGGAATGAGACAGAAGACGACGACGACGATTCAGCGAAGTCAACACAGACTGAGACACGCTGGGGTATCTGCCGTCGGTTGGTCCGAGGGGACAGGGACCCTAAGAGGTCCGTTCTTGTAACCTCACCCAACGGTAAAGGAAGAGGTTGCGTACTTTCACCTTTCACTTTCACTGCAGCGAGTCAACACAGACTGATCATCACTGGGGTACCTGACGTCGGGTGGTCCGAGGAGGTAGGTACCCTGAAAGGTCCGTTCTCATGACCTCATCCCACGGTAACGGAAGAGGCTGAAACAGAAGATCGGTCGACTTTTGATCGTGGCTGTCCATTGTAAATGGTACATGATTAGTACCCCGAAGGGACCACCGAGTCTACCATTTCTTAGACGGACGTTACGTCCTCTGGGTCCAAACTAGAGACCCAGACCTTCTAGGGGTTCTCTTTCCGTACCGTTGGGTGAGGTCATACGAACGGACCTCTTAAGATACCTGTCTCCTCGGACCACTCGATATCACGTACCCCAACGTTTCTCATCCTGTACTGACTCGTTGATTGTGACAGTAAAACGAAAAGTTAGTATAGATCCATAGTACATAAGTATGGTGTATATCGTATATATAAGATGATAGTAGATAGATAGGTAAACGGATAGTAGTCAGTAGATAGTTGGATCACGAAACATTAGATATACTTTGGGGTACTCTTCCTTGACAATACTCCGGTAAAAAGACTACTCTTTTACCCGAGCCTCTCTGATACATCTTAGTAGAAAGGATTAGGTCGGTCCTGAGTGTGGGTTCAGACGCACTAAAACGAAAGACCCTATGTAGGAGTACAGACACAGGGTGAGTTTAGACGGGTAAGAGGGTTTTCTAACAACACTATTTCCACTTTGTGCTCTAGGAGAAACTAGTATAGTCAAGAATGGAGAAAGTAAAAATCTCTCTTTTTAGGAAACTACACAAACTTAACGAGTTTGCTTTGACCATTCCTTCCTCTTTAGGATGTACTTTTGAGTCATAGTATTAACTCGAACCATATTTCTTTAGAACGGTTCTGTTGTATGTAGTTTATTTTATGAAGGTTTTAACTACCGTTGTCCCAAGAGAAACCTTTTAGTGGTGTCAAAAGAAAAGGACGAACTGATTCTACCGTTTCAAGCTAAGGATCAACGATTGTTAATTGAAAAGTAACACGGATAGATGAAAGAAACGAAAAGTAAAATGAGTGACACTTTATTAGAATGTCAGAGGAGAATAAAACATTATAATAGGTTTTCGACAAAAATTTAAATTTTTTGTAGAATGTGATATCATATGTGATAAAAGGGGTTTCATACGAGATAAAAGGATTAGTTATCGGTACCGTAGAAATATCTGTTAAGGTAAGTAAGCCCTCGGACGTGACACGGTCGTCCGAAACGGGGTCGAATCGACCCACTAGAACTCCTCCAGACGTAGGGAACTCTACTCAAAGAAGAATACATTTTACTTGAAACTTATTAGTAATCTAGTCCCTAAGAACCGGGGTACGAGTTCCGGGGGTGCTCCAGACACCTATCTCCTGGTACTGTGGTGACTTTCGTTCACGGTTCAAAACACCCACTTATATATTTAAAAAGAACCCCCTCACAGATATCGAAAGTAGTCTCTGAGTTTCATCACACACCAGGTTTTTACTTTTTCATTGTAAGGTGACTTCGTCTAATAGATATGTCAATCACCGTCGGTATTCTAAAGTACGCACTACTACACTGATTCAGGGTAGGATTACCACTTGTGTTAGAATAACTCTTTTCAGGTCTCTTTTCAGTTCTCCTAAATACGATTGTTGGAGGAAACCGATCCTCCCTCTTTTAAACTAGAAGAGACAAAGATAAAAAGACACTTTACCCTTATTGTACCCTCAAAAAAAAAAAAAACTCCCTTTTCTTTTGTTACTGAAACAGATGTGTACATTCATTAAATGGACTTATTCGTATTTTCAGTCAAGTTAGTTCGGGTTATTGGAGTAAAAGAGACAACGGTATATTGAAGAAACTCACTAAGGGGAGGAGTAGATTCCCTCAATAAAACCGTAACATCTCTACTACCTAGAAGTCGGTTCTGTCGGTCAACTTTGTGCTTTTTAAGATAACTAGTTAAATAATGTCACTTTTCCAAAACTCTGAACCCCGTCCGTCTTGGTCTGACACCAGGTGTCGATATACTTAAACCTGTATATTGAATTAGAAAGTCTGTACGTCAAAGGAGTCGATGTTTTATCCCTATTATTATAGGTCCAGACGACACTTGACTTACCCAGGGGGGTGATCTAGGCATACACCTTTGGATTAGGGGTCACACTACCATAAATCTCAACCCCTGACTCTCCACTAGTCCAGTACTTCCACCCTGGGAGTACTTACCCCATTCACGGGAAAAAGTTGTTCTGGAGTCTCTCAAGGGAGTGAGGAAGACGGTCCTCCCCTGTGTCATTCTTCTACAGACACTCGGTCCTTCGTCTGGGCGTGGTGTCTCTAAGACGACGACCGAAGTAGAACCTGTAAAATCGGAGACCTTGACACTGTTTCAAGATAACAAATATTTGGTGAGTTGGATACCATAAGACAATATTGTCTCACTTGTTTGATTCTATTACAGTATGTTGACAAAACTATTAATTTACTATATTCCACATATCCCCGAAAGGGCCACCAAGATCTCTGTAGTTTTTAGCCGGACGGTTACGTCCTCTACGTTCTCTGCGTCAAAACTAGGGACCCACACCTTCTAGGAGTCCATCCTTTACCGTTAGGTGAGACCATAAGAACGGACCTTTTAAGGTACCCGTCTCCTTGGACCCGATGTCAGGTACCCCGACGTTTCTCAGTACGTACTGACTCACTGACTCGTATGTGTGTGTGTGTGTGTGTGTGTGTGTGTGTGTGTGACATATTTCACGTAGTAAATCGGACCGTGCACCGACTACGATTTGTTTACTACCAAAGAAAAGGAAAAATTGGGACCTACTTTTTAGACCAATATAAAAAGTTGAACTCTTGATAAAAACGACTTAACTTGAAAAGTCCATTATAAGACTCAATTCAAAATATACGATATAAATTCTATTTCTGTATTACTTACTAATTAAAGTATCGATATTATACACTAAAACTTTATGAGTATGTCGTTAAAATAAACACGTCATCTGAATAAATACCAGTCTTCAAAAGTAAGAAAGGGTTGAAGTCATCTTTCATAAGTCGTTCATAGAATCGTTGACAGAATCGTTTATATGTCTAGTCATATCCTTTCTTCCTACTTTGTTTAGTGTTACTGACTGGACTATCTGTTCACTTTTAAGTTTGGGTCATTTTATAATAAAACATGGTTTTCGGATGGTTTTGTAATTATACTGAAATTATTATTATAGATTGTAAATAACTCGTATATAAGATACGATCAGTAACACGACTAGACGGATGTACCCAATTGATCGAATAACAACTGTTACTAGGACATTCCATCTTATTAATAGGGGTAAAAATGTGTATTTCTTTAACTTCGTACTCTACAAATTCAGTAAACAGTACTCCAATGGGTTGGTCATCAACAGTTTCAGTCCTGACCTTGAGCTCAGACAGTCTGAAGTAGTAAGTGCATGAGTGGGTGATGTAACAGGACGGAGAGGAGTCCGCTCACTTCTAGCTATGTAATACTCAGTGTATATCTTTAACAAATCTTTTAAAGTCATGATAAAATAAATAAAGAGAAAAAAAGTCACGACAAAATTTGATATTCATATCACTGAGTACATACACGGTGTCAAAAAAGGTCGATTCTTACTTCAATACCCAGTCGTACACTTCGGGAATTCTTGGACCTAAAAAGTAAAGATGACTTGTTCATAGTGGAGCCCGTCTAGGACTTAAGAACTAGATGGCTAGTCGTATTTCATCCTATGAAAATCCTGATCTCCTTAACAATCCAATCACCTTTAACCAGATTGATACGGTAGAAGTAGCAAATATTAAACTAGTAAATATGTAATTATCTCCGTTATTTATTACAGATAAATACTACACACTCTCTCACTCTTATACTTATACACATATATAAAACTAAAAAGTACACTGATCTGTGTTTATTTATTAATTTCTAGGAAATTCACTTTTAATGGAGGAAGAGAGTCACGGGGATGTAAGTTCAATCCGACTGGGGTGTATTGTAGTTTATTTATATTCTTGGAATGTCTTTATAAAATTTTAGAGAAAGTTTACTTAATAAACTTTTTTTAGAGAATTGAATTTTCATTTTTACGTCTATGTTTAGAATTGTTAAAAAACGAGGGGACCTCACTACTTAAACGACTCTCGTGACTTCCCTTCAAAACTCGTTTAAATTGAGGAGATTATTAAATCTGTCAAAGTTTCCTTATAAAATAAATTGAAGGATTAACTTTTATTAAAAGACTAATGTCTCATTGTTTTTTGACGAAACTAAACTTTAAAGTTACAGTGTCGCGATTCGGGACATTTATTTTCACAAAAACATATTAGTAACTAACCAATGTGGTAATTTAGTACATTTTTCCAAAGTCACTATCTCAAGACCCTCCCGTGATGAATCGGAGTTGCTTGAAATTTTTTGACAACAAAAAAAAAAAGTCACTTCATTTTTATAAATGAAAGTTTACAGATTAGTAGTCATATAAAGTCTCCGGATATTTTTACATACTTACTACTGTTCTCGTACTCACAAAAACGAGGGAGATAAATGTATATACTCGGAGACTTAGACTATGGTTGACATGTTCTAGTCGGAAAGAAGACTAGTCTTTCTCTTTGAGTGTAAGTCCATACCTTTCGTCCTCGACCCTTACGTTACTCATGTAAAGAACCTTTCGCTCTCTCGACGAAAACTTTCGTTCGATTTACGTCCCTTTTCATACAGAGTGAGTTCGAGAGAAGTACCTATTTAGTAGTGACGTCCAAAGAGTCGTCTATGTAGTTTCGAGTTTTGTGAAAACAGGTTTGCATTATCTTCTAGAGTCAAATTTAACCACACTTGGGAAGTTTGATCAGTTGGGATGTCTCAAGTGTTTGTTCGGTTAGGATTTCCTTTAGTCAGGACATAAAAGTAACCTTCCTGACTACTACTTCGATTTCGACGTTATGAAACAGGTGGACTACACTTCTCGACTGAGTAGACTTTTCTGGGACTACGACCCTTTCTGACTTCCGTGCTCCTCTTCCCCTACTGTCTCCTACTCTACCAACCTACCGTAGTGACTGAGATACCTGTACTCAAACTCGTTTAAGGTCCTCGACCACTACCTGTCCCTTCGGACCGTACGACGTCAGGTACCTCCAACGTTTCTCAGTCTGTGCTGACTCACTGACTTGACTTGACTTGAAGAATGACTCTGTCTGGGACAATGGTCGGTGTAGGAGTTTTGAGTTGTCGTTTAAGAACGAGGAGTAGAAGGATTCCAAGGACACAGGAAACTCTTCACATCTTTCTTTTGGAAGTATAAAAAATAAAACAAAACAAAATACCATGTATAAAAAAAAACCATTTTATAAAGAAGTTAAGAAACACACAACGTATCTTAGTCTAATCTACTCATTAAATTATAACTACAAATAACTTATTCAGATATTTATTTTCATTAGGTTACTCATTATTTATTAATAATAAATTTATTAAATTTAATATCAACTAATAATAAATTTATTATTTGTGATCTACTAATCATGACACAATTATGAATGTACATAATAGAGAAATATAGGGGTGTTTTTGGGATACTTCACCTATCAGAATTAAGGGGGTAAAATGTCTATTACTTTTTCTTACAATCCTTCTTACTTATTATACATTCTAGTACATCGATTAATCGTCGTCTGGAACCTAAACTGCCGTGTCGACACATAACGAGTTCAGGTACGGGAACTGACGATTCGAGATGACGGAGAGTGACAATTCGGAGAGGCACAACGAAGCAAATGTGTCTTACACACAAAATAAGTGTGTATGTAAAATAACCACGACACAGGTCAGGTAAAAACGGTCTATGTGTATTTTACGAACCGTAAACCTCTCCCCACCATGAACAATTTGTCTCTCTCTCGACTTGAACTGGAGAAACTTTTACATAGTGAAATGGGATGTAAAAGGGAAAACTTTTACATAAGGGACTGCTATGTTTTCCTGCAAATGCATATTAGGTCCTACCTATTAATCCTCCTCTACCTTTGTCTTTGTTCGCCTAGCTCACACCTATTTCTACGTGTACCTGGTCCCCTTTTGTGTAGTTCTACGTGATTCTTTATCTCTCCGTCTTGAAGAAGAAGGAGAAGAAAAAAAAAAAAAAAAACTCTGTCTTGAAGGTCACCAATTTTGAGATACGAAGGTGACGTTTCACGTGCCGAAGCTAGGGACCAACCCCAGATTCTAGGGTGTACGACACGTCGTACGGTTTTTAAAACTTCTTTCTTTTCCTTATGTCTCTGTCTCCATCTTTACCTAACTTTATTTTCTCGTCTTTCCCTTCGTCTTACTTACTTATATGGATAAGTAAAACATAGGGGTACTGTATCCATTTCTTATTATCTGTCGTTTTGTTTAACAAACAAGTTTATCTATTAACTAAGTCTTCATGTCAAATTAAACTCTACATATGTTATCGTAAAAAAGAATCTTTGTTTTGTAAATCCTAAAAGTGTCTAATGGACGACTTAAGTAAGGACGATAACTTTAAAAAAAGAAGGGGAAAACTAGTTCAACCGAGATTTCAATGATTAAGTAGATACTATGCGCGAAGCACCGACAACCCTATGACGTACCTAACCACTCTTGAGTAGGGAAACCAAGTTATATCATAGAACATGAAATCTCTATGAGGTATGAAAAAACATGGCTTATCTATGTTATCTATCAGAAACCTAAAAATGGTCTAGATTTCTGACTTACTTCATGAAAGAAATGGTTGAGATTTCAGAAGTAGAATTCCTGAGTCTGACTTTCAGTTCACTTCCTGTTCCCAATTATCGAGTCAGTACAGGTTGAGAAGCACTGGGGTACCTGACCCCGAACGGTTCGAGAAGACAGGTATACTAAGTGATCCGTTTTTATGTCTCATGCAACCTGTTCACTTATCATTTTTCTACGTATCCAATTCCTGTGCCGTTTCTTCCCCTCATATACAAACTACATTGATCCAAGGGTCACATCCACTACCGTCCGTTTTACTAAACTTTACGAGACCTGACGTTTGGGAACCTTACTGCACACTCGTGTTCACAGAGTTCCGTCAACTCCACGTCATTTCTTGACAGTCAGGGTTTGGGACTTTTCGGTCGCACCGGGTTTTACATGTCAATAGAAAAATTCATTAGAAAAAATTTTGAGATAAAGACTCCTTGCTTTTCACTTTTCTTAGACCAAGTAAAATTAAACACCAAAATTGTAGACCACTCTCATGTTCAAAATTTAATAAATAGTAACGATCAGTTTAAGTTATTGTTGATTAATTTTATTGTCCCATAAAAATAAACCTTTCCCAAACACCCATTCTTCTCCTTTTCAGTTGTCGAAGAAGAGACACAATGGTAAAAGGGGTGTGAGAGACGTCCCCATGTCGTATGTTTTTGAAATTTTTGATAGTCACTTATAGTCTCATGTATAATGTAAATTCCTGTATACTCATATCAACGAACTAGTGGTGGACCAAAATGTGTCCAACTTTTCGTAATTCGTGTGAAAGGGGTTAAGACAGTAAGACAACCAGATAGGAGTCACGGGATTTTATTTCGAACTCCGTCTCATCTTCGGGTTATTTTAAACAATTTACTCACTCACTCACTTGCTTACTCGAACGTCGGGACTCGAAATCCCGGCAAGGTCTAGTTCCGACTCAAGAAAGAAAATCAAGGTATTTGGGTTTCCTCTTAAACTAGAAGAGGTAGGACTGGGGTCCATGTTACGGTTTCGGGTATCTTAGAATAAAAAGTTTTACCTTTAGACGGAATAACAAAATAAACGAAAATTCGGTCCTTTGTGTACTAGTAACATTTTTAATCTGTTATGGTTTTCGTTTTCCTTTTATTTTTAATAGCGGTTAGGGGATGAGGTCAGTGTCTGCTTCTTCGGTTCTAAATTTCGGTTTTCTTCTCCCTGAACGGGTCCCAGAATACGGGAAAGTCTACGAAACTCTACCGCGAATTAAGGACTAAGACCTGTAGACAAAGGACGTGTGTGGGACTTTAAAGGGTAGTTTCAACCGACCTGGTATTTCGGACTGAAAATGGTAAAGGTATTTACTAGTCTAAAATGTTTTAGGATATCCCACTTGTACCCTAACGAATTGTTTAATGTCTTATTGTATTGATTTCACAAGGGGAACTTTGTAATTTGAATTATTCATGTTTATATTCCTTCATGAATTCATAAAGAGATTTTTTTTTTTTTTTCTCTCTCTCTTTTCCTCAGTATGCTTGATATTATGGGGACTTCTTTACATAGAATTTGTTCCCATCATGTTTAAACACACTTAAACAAAATCCAATAATTCACATGGATCGATTCGAAACGACCCACGTAAAGAAAATGCTAACTGAAATTTCCTTCTGTATAGGAAGGTGTGTTTTGTTTTTTGATCTCCCTTGCTTGACACATCTACATACCTTTTAAGAATCCGTTTTAAGATTTTCTTAAATCGAGTAAGTGACATTAATATCATACCCCCATTGGTGTTGTTTAAGTAGGATAATAAGGAGAGGACAACTCAGGGGCAAAGGGTTAAGTGTGTTAGTTCCTTCTTCAACTTCTATGGCTGGATCGGACTACGGGTCGAAAGACATGGGTGAGAACTTAAGGAGATCGGAGTTAAGACAACCTAGACGGGGACCGGACCAGACATAAGACTAAGACGACATGCAACCAAAGGATCGTGTAGTACTCCTTATATTTCTGTCTTTGATCCAGATAAATATAAAGGGGTAAAAGGTGACAAGGATCGTATCACGACTACGACTTATTTGTAAGCGTCCCATGTCGTAGAACATCTGAAAGTCCTCTTTGACTCCAGTGTATTGTGTAGTAACCTTTCCTATTCTTCATGTGAGGTTACCCAGACCCGTAGGGATGTCCTGAAGGTACATGTGAGTAGTACCAACAGGGTACGATAGGGACCAAGAGGAGGAGAGGGATTAAAAAACAGAGGACACTACCAAAGGTAAAGTAGAAAATAAAAAAAAATTTGTAATAAAAAAGAAAAAACTACACCTGGTAAGAATTTCAGAAATTACTTAAACAATGTTATAACGAAGACAAAAGACGAAACCAAAAACCGGTACTCCGTACACCCCAGAATTGAGGGGCTGGTCCCTAACTTGGACGTGGGATCCACCTTCCGCTTCAGAGTTAGTGACCTGGTGGTCCCGTCAGGTAGGTAATACATAAATACTGGAGAGAGACAGAGGTGAACGAAAGTATAGTGGTAACGACGGTAGGTAAAAGACAAAAACACGATGATAACGATGTAACTCAGACGGGTTCGGTTGAAGAGATTACTATTAAAAGGAGGGTAAAACTTGTTTCTAGCCTCACAGATAGAAAGTTACGGACTTCCTTTAGAGAAAAACCTACACCAAAGATGGACTTTAATTCGTGAGAGGGGTACGGATGGGTTCGTACGTTGTGAAGGGTCAAAGGGGAAGGTCAAGGGGTCTGAATATTAGACACCCTAACAGAACTCAAAGAGGGAGAGGACTTTCTAAACGATTAAGAGGGAGATTTCTACGAGTGTAAACTAGAAGTAAAGGTATAAACGACGGGACTAAGTCAGGAGTAGTGACACACAAGTTGTGATTGTGAAGGTCATGGGGGTGTGAGATCGGGTGACATCTATTGTAGGGTGTCATACAAAAGTAAGAACCACTTCAGAGATAACGGAAAATATACTTTATCTTTGTGGGTTCTATATGTTTAGATTGAGTAAGAAGGGATTCGTGAGTTGTCCAAAGAACGTGGTCCTAAGAATAAGGGTGGAGACTCGAAGACGTCTACAGTGAGGGCGGAGAGGTGTCGGGGGGGAACATAGGTAAGTAGTAGTGGTAACAATTGAAGGAGGTATTGAGGGTGAAGGTCCCTCGGAAAGGACCGATCAAAGTAGCGTCATACTATTGACGGAAAAGGACCGTAATTAAAAATCAAGACCAATATAGCGAGACAACAAAGAATGAACAAATCGATTCCTATTACCAAAACTTTTTATTATTGTATGTTCTTTCTACCATGTTTACTCGGACAAACGTCCCGTCCTTATCTCTACGTCTACATATCTTTCCTACGCACCTGTGTCGCCCCCTTCCCCTCCCGCCCTACTTGACCCTTTCAACGTAACTGTACATATGTGATGGTACACATATTATCGACCGATCACCCTTAAACGACTAACGTACCTTCGAGTCGAGACACGAGACACTACTGGATCCCCCACCCTACAGTCCCACCCCACCCTCCCTGTGAGTTCTCCCTCCCCTATATGCACATATATATATCGACTGAGTGAAGTAACATGTCATCTTTGATTGTACTGTGACATTACGTTAATATGAGGTTATTTTTTTATCATTGTATGCAAATAAATACACGGTCCATGATCAGATCCGGTAAATAATTCAAGTTATTGGAAGTGTTGGTGGTGTCTTCGAGGTATCTATAATACGGATAAAATGTTTCTTCCGTCGACACCACATCTCTCTTCAATGAACGAGTACCGGTGTCTCGAGTATTCACTCTCCACCCTAGACTTGGATACTTCGGGTCCATGACAAGTACCATAGTACACCGTATGTCGTTAGATGAGACTGGTTGAATTAGTTTCCGTCATTAGAATGGAAGAAGAAAACTTAAGAGATGTGTTTATTCATCTAGGGTACGAAATTTAGGACCTCCTCCCGTCTCGTCGGGTGAGACCATAAGAACGGAACTCTTAGGGGTACCTCTCTCCTCGGACTGTCCGATGGTCAGTGTTTCTCAGTGTGTACTGACTTCGTTAAATCGTGTACGAAATTTATATAAAACGATAGTCACATTCAAAGATCAAAAGATGATGTCTTAGTGATTCCATAATAGAATAATAGTAGAAAACCTTAATGATTATAATACTCCGTTTAAATAAACTAAAATTTATTGACAAATTGTAAAAAGAAAGACACTTACGGATAAGACGAAAGAGTTTACTTACAGACTCAATTCAGTGTAATTTACGGTGACAGGAAACGAGGTTCTGGATTTCTAAATTTTCTACGGAAATACAAGACACACAACATACAGTGACGAAATAAAGGGGTTGGACGGGAACTTTCAGTTGTGTTGTCTCCGGAGTGTGTTGTGTTGTTGAAAGTTAATCTTAGAGGTGTTATTGTGTGAGACGGTCGATGGTTGGGTATTATACAGGTAATGACCTAAACCGACGAAAAGAGTATTCTTATTTTTAAACATACCTCCAGGTAGGCCTAGAATGACGGAAATAAGAAAGTCTGACTTCTGAAGGTAAAGGATTTACCAAAGTCATAAGTTATAAACAGAAAAAAAAAAAAAAAACCGTAAAGTTGTAATGTTCACTAAAATTTTGAAAATAGGTATGTAACAGAAACAGTAAATTTTCAGATACCTATTATACTTTCTGTGTCTAATTTAGAGGTTAGAGAGAAAAAGAACTACAAACAAACGGGTTTTAAAATCTCAGAATTACCGACCCTTATAAAAGATGTTGACGAAAACGTTTGTCAAATCACACGGTATATAAACCGGGAGCTCCGGTCACTAGAAGCTCCGGACTTTGGTTATAACACCTATTGTCTTGTCTCTTTGGAATGGAAAGACGAAGGTCTGCGTAGAGAAGAGCGAAAACGGAGGACTCAAGAGACGCTGCAAGTTTTAGTAGGTACCACACCCAAGTCTCAATCCCTCTGGTCTCTTGCAGACCTAGATTTCCCCTCCTTCGTTTTAGCTATAATATCTACTCAGTAGAATCGGGGAGTGGTAATAAAATAGGGGGAAAAGAAATAAGAATTCTTTTTGTGAAATCTTCTACTTACTCCATCGGTCACTAGTTAAAGACTGAGGGTTCGGTTCGACACAGGAAATACACGATTTAAGTCAGGGTAAGCACGTTGAATCTCTGTCTATTCATTTTAGGGTCTTAGTGTTCAACAAAAATAAAAATAAAAATAAAAAAATTTCGTTTCTGGAACTCTCTGTCCAGACTGCTGAACTTTATAACGACCCTAGTGAGCTTTCGATGACTTACTAGAACAAGAAACATTGGACGACTTGATGTCTGGTTTCAATATTTTTAGTCACTTGTTTCTTTCTCCTTTCCCCTTGTGTTCACTCTTTTTCTTTTCACCGTTCTGTTCCTTACAGACCTTGATTCTCTTTTCGTCTTCATTTCTTTTTTTCTTTTGTTATGTTCGTAGATCCGTAGTAAACGTATAGGATTTTCTTATAATTATAGTTTTGCTATTATTTCTGGTATCGTTCTCATGGTACTGATTTGTCACGTCGTCGTAAAAAGTTTCGTCAATGTATACTAGTTTGACAAAAGTCTCGAGTCTTCAGCGACGAGAAACATTGGGTTGGTAAAAGAGGAAAGGATGGAGGAGACACTACCAAAATTAGGGTCTTTCTAGAAGGGAAAGGTCGAGAAGTTGACTCTTCAGACGAAAAGGACGCAGAGACACGGTACCTCAGTTCATAAGGTCTTAAGGGGACGTCGGGGGTTTGGGTTTTACTGATGGTCTTTTCCCCTTCGCCCGAGAAAAACAGGAACGAAACAAATGTCTCGACAGTCACCAATCAATTTGAGCCGGACCTTAGACCGTAAATTCCGGACGAACTTCTAACAAAGGACACACCTCGCCCTCCGGAGGTGAAGGAGACCTTAGGATCTGAGACACGACGTGAGTCTAGTGTTTTTTATAAAAGGTCGGGAAAGACACGTGTACTCTGTTCGGTAAACGGGACGCATTCTCTCTCTGCCCGTTTTGGACTTCGGTAGGGGATTACCGTAGAAACACACTCCCTCACTTTTCGTTTTGGATCTGAAATTCCGGTTCAAGTCTTTGGAAGACTTTAGTGATCTACGAAAATAAAAAGGTTCGTAAAGGGGGGAATTTTTTTGGGTGTTTTTGTTTTTATTTTAGAATCGGTTGGTTTTGTTTTACTATGTTGCAAACTTAAGGCGGAGGGAAGAATAGGGGATTCCATAATAAATATGACGAGTATTTAGGAAGTCTTTAAGTTTAAACCCACAAATAAACCCCTAAAAACTGAAAAGTCACAAAAAGATAGACGGAGAATGTTTCTCAAGAAAGGTTTATAAATCGATCAATATTTCCTTTTTTTGGGCAAAAGAAAAAACTTTTTAATGAAAGTCGTTGGTTCTTTTTTTAAAGAAAAATAAAAAGTCAGACTAGAGAGGTATCAATAGTCTTACCTTTTTTTTCTTTCACCAAGCTCCCAGAGGACTCTCCGGTGCACAGAGGGACCCCACCCGAGGACAAGACTCGTGTTACGTCCCACGCACTCCTGACGGGACCCTCGTCGCCCTGGTCTGGAGGTACTGGACTCTCGACCCACGTCACCCCGTTTCCGAAGAGGAAGGAAGGAAGTCACTTCAGAAAACAACATATATGTGGTGAAGACCTTATTGATATCGTTGTCGTTTGTCTTTGCCCTCTTTCTCCAAGACAGACATTCGTTTGTTAAAGTGAAAAGAATTAAATAGATTCATCGAACTTCTCGTCGGAGATTCGGAGACCCAGAGCGAGGTCGGAGTAATTCGGCTCCTCAGCACGACCACCAAGCGATCGTCACCGCCGACCCAAAAAAGAGTCTGATATGGAGATCACGTCCACGGATGCTCACCACTTTGTTTGTAAAGGTTCGTCCGGCTTCTACGCGTGCCGACCGTCTCGGTTCGTCGTAGGACCCCGTAAGCCCCTCACGTCGATTAATTGTGGTGTACCAGTGACACCAACCGGTGGGAGTGACCGAGAGCTGGGTGCGTCTAAAAAAGGGACTGGGTAAGGCAGGAGGATGAGGAGTGGAAAATAGCACACACACACACACACACACACACACACACACACAAACGGTGAGTCAGTACAGGTTGAGAAACACTGGGGCACAGGACCTCGGACGTTCCGAGGAGATAGGTCCCCTGAGAGGTCCGTTCTTATGACCTCACCCAACAGTAAGGGAAGAGGTCCCCTAGAAGACTGGGTCCCTAGCTTGGGCCCAGAGGGTGTAACGTTCGTCTAGGGTAGAAAATAATAAACCCACAAAAAGAGGAAGTTGGTATATCCTTGAGATGGATTGGTCCACAAACGAGCAACTTACTTCATTCCGTGATCCTCCTCCTCTCTCCCTCACTCGCGAGATACTTCGAAAATATGTGTACTACCGAAAGACCCGAGACGAACCGCCTACACACTACCCATGTGAACTCCACCACCTTCTTCGTGTAAAGACATGGCCCACCACACCCTACTGACAGTGCACGACACAAACCCCCCTTCAACAGAGACGAACACTTTTACCGAGAAACGACCAGGGTGACATCCTACCTCGACCTTCAGAAGAGTTAGGAGTGTGGGAGTATAGTAGTGTCTTGAAGAGACTTGGAGGGACCGTGACAAGGGGCATTCCCCTCCGTGCAGACCCCTCTTGACATTTACTTAAAGGGGAAAACCTTCGTCGTCGAGGGTACAGGAGTCGATCATTAGAGAGTAAAGGAGGGACTGGGGGTCAGCTACGACTTGAAGGTCATTGTAACCTGTCCTTTGTTTGAGAGGTAGTTGGTTCACTACTGTACAGTTCCGTCTCTCGAAGACATTTGTCACCTCGAGTACTCACAGCGTTCACCTGTCTCATCGAACTATCTGTCTGCGTCTGCTTCCCTCTATAATAGGTGCTTACACTGTCTACCCAAGAACTTTTCGAAATACTTTTAGATTTAAAAACACGACCCCTCTAACATCAGTACGATGATTTTTTGGAACCACACTGAGGAAAACAGTTCCCTCTTTTTCGTAAAATGTTTCCGTCCTCTTGGTAGTGGATGACTATATTGACAGAAAAGTTATACCCAAGAGTTTATGGTCTAAAAGAACTTTATCCCGTACAGATACGACCATGTTAATTCCTCATTCAGTTACAGTCTCTAAAGTTTAATGAATTGTACGACGGGAAGGAAACCCATTGCCGTGACGGTTCGGCTACTATGTCCACTGACCGCGGCACTCACTGGGAGGACACACAGATAGTGCACCGAGTGGAGGCACGGTTTCGTCGGACTTCGAAGGAGGAAGGGACAGGAAGAGAGACGAAAGAAAAGACGAGAGTTGAAGAAAAACCTCCTACCCCTCTATAAATAGTTATCAAGAAGACAGTAAAGGAAAAAAATACACAGAGTAAGACACTATGAAAGAAACAAAGGAGGGAATAAGTAAAAGGAGAGACATAACCCTTAATTTTAGATGTATAATTTAGGTTAGATGCTAAGAAAAGGAATTTTTATAACTCAAATTAAAGGTTACACGCAGAAAGTTAGTGCTTAANAAGAAAAGGCGAGAGTTGAAGAAAAACCTCCTACCCCTCTATAAATAGTTATCAAGAAGACAGTAAAGGAAAAAAATACACAGAGTAAGACACTATGAAAGAAACAAAGGAGGGAATAAGTAAAAGGAGAGACATAACCCTTAATTTTAGATGTATAATTTAGGTTAGATGGTAAGAAAAGGAATTTTTATAACTCAAATTAAAGGTTACACGCAGAAAGTTAGTGCTTAAGATTGATAATAATATAAAATGGAACCGTTTCAAAAAAAAAAAAAAAGGAATTACCTATACACTGGAAGTGATCTCTATAAAGGACTCTTTGGAAATATTCCTCTTGATCAAAGACGAAGACAAACCCTGTCCCAACCACCTTCCATCCTTCAGTAGAATTTACACATACACACACGTGTATACACCCACACATACACAAACACACACACACTCACATACACGTACATAATTATACACATAAATGTGTGTACGTGTGTCCACATTTTTATCAGTTCCATCATCCACCATCGACGATGACGACGATTCAGTGAAGTCAGTACAGGTTGAGACACACTGGGGTCTCTACCGTCGGATGGTCCGAGGGGACAGGGACCCTAAGAGGTCCGTTCTTGTGACATCACTCAACGGTAAAGAAAGAGGTTACGTACTTTCACTTTTCACTTGTACTTCAGCGAGTCAGAACAGGCTGAGGATCGCTGGGGTACCTGACGTCGGATGGTCCGAGGAGGTAGGTACCCTGAAAGGTCCGTTCTCATGACCTCACCCCACGGTAACGGAAGACCATCGATCGACCGGTCATAACCTCTTCCTTTACCGTTGGGTGAGATCACAAGAACGGACCTTTTAGGGTCTCTACCCTCTCGGGCACCTGACGGCAGATAACCCAGCGTGTCTCAACCTGTGCTGACTTCACTGAATCATCGTCGTCGACCGGTCATGAGGTAATAATTCCCCTCTTTATGCATCTCTTTCGATCCAAGATAGATGGAAGTTTAGTAGTATCTGACTTACCACTTACTAACGTCCTCCAGGAACCTTAAACCCCGTCACGGTTGTCACCAGAGTCTTGTGTAGTTCTTATTTTAGACAACACAGTCCCTGCGATTCAGTCACGTTGCAAGTTTCCATTGGTTGTACTTAGTTTATACACGATACACGACCTAGTATAAAAAAATTAATTTTTAAAAAAAAATTAATTAAAAAAAAATCACATCAAAATTCAACTTCCTTGTTGTCTGTACCTTGTTACTTAACCAAGTTTTATCCCTTTCCTCATGTAGTTCCGACATTTAACAGTGGAACGAATAAATTGAAGATACGTCTCATGTAGTACACTTTGAAGTCCGACCTACTTAGTGTTCGACTTAGTTCTAACGACTCTCTGCATAGTTATTAGAGTCTATACGGATGCTATGGTGAAATTATCGCCTTTCACTTCTCTTTGATTTCTCGGAGAACTACTTCCACTTTCTCCTCTCACTTTTTCAACTGAATTTTGAGTTGTAAGTTTTTTGATTCTAGTACCGTAGACCAAGATAGTGAAGTACCGTTTATCTACCTCTTTTACACCTTTGTCACAGTCTAAAGTGAAAGAGTCTGAGGTTTTAGTGACACCTGTCACTGACGTCGGTATTTAATTTTTTGTGAACGAGAAACTTTCTTATCGATACTGTTTGGATCACACAGTTTTTCGTCTCTGTACTAAAACGGTTGTTTCCAGACAGATCAGTTTCAATACCAAAAAGGTCATCAGTATATACCTACACTTTCAACCTGATATTTCTTTCGACTCGTGACTTCTTGACTACGAAAACTTGACACCACGACCTCTTCTGAGAACTCTTAGGAAACCTGTCGTTCTTCTAGTTTGGTCAGTTAGGATTTCCTTTAGTTCGGACTTATAACGATCCTTCCCGACTTTGACTTTGAGGTTATGAAACCAGTGGACTCCGTTTCTTGACTAAGTAACCTTTTCTGGGACTACGACCCTTTCTAACTCCCGTTCTCCTCTTCCCCCGTAGTCTCCTACTATACCAACCTACCGTAGTAACTGAGTTACCTATACTCAAACTCGTTTAAGACCCTGAATCACTTCCTGTCTCTTTGGACCGTACGACGTCAATTACCCCAGTGTTTCTCAACCTGTACTGATTCACTGACTTGTTGTATCAAATTCCTTTTTGACTCGTCTGTCATCTCATAGGTAGATAAGGGAGTGGAAATGGGGGTGGACCACAAAGACACAAACGTGACTTGACACATGAGGGGTGGTTTTCTATACGACTTCAGGATGGGGGTCGTGGAGTCTTACACCGGAACAAATCTTTAACACAGAAACGTGTACATCAGTTCAATTCTGCTCATAATCCTACCCGGGATTAGGACATACTGACCACAGGAATATTTTTCCCCTTTAAACCTGAATCTCTGTCTATATGTGTCTCCCTTCTAGTACCCGTTTGTGTACTCTTATACCACGTCGTCCTTACGGAGTCCGATACTCGTCGATCCTCACTCTGTAAGGGACCCCAGAAGTCTCCCGGGGACGACTGTGAAACTAAAGATCAGAGACCTTGACACTCTATTATTTAAAGATAATAAACTTTAATAATATCTTTAATAAACGACATGAAACAATGTCGTCAGGATCGTTTGATTGTGTCGGGTAATGATTTTAGAACGTCACCTTGTAAACAATATTAATTGCTCGATTATAACTGAACAAAAACAGTGAGTCAGTGATTCAGTACAGACTGAGAACCACTGAGGTACGTGACACGATGTGGTCCGAAGGGACAGGACGTGACAGAGGCCTCGAACGAGTTTAGTTACAAAACACTCAGACACTACGATAGATTGGCAGAGTAGAAGACGATGGGAGAAGAGGAAAACGGAAGTTAGAAAGGGTCGTAGTCCCAGAAAAGGTCGAGAGTGCAGGTATGTACTGATGACCTTCTTGGTATCGAAACTGATATATCTGGACAGTCGTTTCACTACAGAGACGAAAAATTATAAGAAAGATCCAAACAGTATCGAAAGGAAAGTTCCTCGTTCGCAAAATTAAAGAACCGACGTCAATGTAGGCGTCACTAAAACCTCGGGTTCCTTTCTTTTAGACAGTGACGAAGATGAAAAAGGGGAAGATAAACGGTACTTCGTAACCCTAACCTACGGTGCTAGAATCAAAAAACTTACAACTCAAAATTCAGTCAAAAAAGTGAGAGGAGAAAGTGAGAGTAGTTCTCCGAGAATTCAAGGAGAATCGAAAAACGGTAAGTTGCCCTAGTAGACGTTGCCCTAGTAGACGTATAGACTCCAACAACTATAAAGAGGACCGTTAGAACTAAGGTCGAACACTAAGTAGGTCAGACCGTAAGGTGTGCTACATGAGACGTATACAATTTATTTGTCCCACTGTTATAAGTCGGAACGACATGATAAAGGGGTTAAAACTTGGTCAAGTAGCAAGGTACGGGTCAAGATCGATAACGAAGAACTAACCGTATGTACAAAGAATCCTCCGTCCATGCCACCAAACCATAAGAGTAGGGAATTTCTTAAAAGGTCAAACAACACTAGGTGTGTTTCCGAAATCGTATCAGTTACTTCGTCTTCTTCTATAAAAAGACCTTAAGGGAACGAAAGAGATACTAGGTTGATTATAACCGTTAAACTAGAGACCAAGGAGACGGAAAAGATTTGGGTCGAACATGTAGACCTTCAATAACCGAATACATAACGACTTCGGATTGAACTTCCTAAAACTCGTATTGGAATGATCGTACACTTTACTCGTGTTAACAGGTCATCAAACTCGTAAGAAAATGCGACGGGATAAAACTCTAACCCTACTTTTCACTGACTGGAAAAGGTCAGGACACCAGTGACGACTGAAAAGGTTTAAACGACTGTGTAACTTACTTCGTGAAAATGTCGTAGTAGAAAATCTACAAATTTATCGAGTGGACCTTAAGATAGTGGAGGCGATCGAAAATTCCAAGTACAAATGCAATTCAAAGTGTGAAACCGTGTAAGATGCCCAAAACGGTTTGTGTATTACAATACACAAATGGTAGTGACATAGTCTGTCTTATCAAAGTAACAGGTGTAAGTACGTAAAGACCGAGTTTAAAGTTAAGGAAATACGGAAAGGACTCCTGAGGTCAAACCATCACTATAGAGTGAGGAACTTATAGGTAGTAAGTTAAAACCATTAATTATTACATGACGGAACGGGACCGAATAATCAACAAGATTGATCATGAATTTATACAATGACTAAATGAAAGGTATACGAAAGTAAGAATTCCGGTGAATACTTATCTATGTCGGAAAATTTTCGAGAAAAGTGAGACCCCTGTATCGTCCGTAAGTCCTTAACATTGACTAAACTTGATAATCTAAAAATAAGAACTAAAATGGTACGACTCTCACTTTTTACATTGAGTTCGACTTAGTAGAGACACCAAATGACTGACTAATCACAAATGTTTCACTTAATTTCTGGATCCATTATCTGATATATACTTAGAGTTTTCAATATATTTGGGTGTAAACGTCATCAATGTGTCATCTAGACCGTCACAAAAGAAAGACTGCTGTCTTTCACTTGAAAACAGGAATTTTTTTTTAGTTGAATAGTTGGACGAAATGAGAAAAGAGTTGATTTATCAAGTAAACCCTGAGTTTTTGGTTTATTTGTGTATCTAAGATTGTATGTCAAACCTGAATTGAAATCGAGTTGGAAGTGGTAAAACGAGGTTTTTAGACACGATGAAAATTTTTTTACGTTAGTGATTCTGTGTACACAGTTCTGGTCCTTGTGTCTTTATTTTTACTTACCCTAGTTAGACTCCTTGAGACGGAAGAGTTCAACAAAGAAAAGAGAGTAGTCACTTATGTCTTGTGCTCCGGGATGATTCTCGTCTAATGGTACAATACTGGACAAAAAAAGAAAGGAGGAGACGAGTCAGAAAGCAATAATGAAAAAAGAGATAAGTATTAAAGAGGTGAACGTTTTGTCCTCTTGTCTTCAGAATTACAATGTTTTTAGGTACAGAAGTGCCGAGGGAAAGGTGGAATCCTCCCCACCTGTGACCCGCAAAGTCTACACTTCCCTACCGCAAATAGATGTGACCGGAGGTGTGACCCCTTCCGGTGCGTGAAGCCTTAAAATACAGAGTAGAGATTCGCAATGATTGGTAAACCTCGTGAAGTTCAACAAGTGTCAGGGCACCGTAAAGTGACTAGAAGGGTTCATTCTTTTCATCTCAGTGGAGGTAAATTTCTTTCTTCTGACTCTGTTTATCCTGACACCGTAGTCGAGGACGTGGTGTCGGGTAGTTGACTTTTGGTCCTGACCATAAATCTGATTAGAGATTTGGTTCGACTTTGCAAAAGAATATTCTCTCTTTCTTAATTTTTAAACCTTATGATAAGGAAACCATGGGAAAAGTTCTCAAACTTTATGAGAAAGTGTTGTTTGAGGTCCTTTGAATCTGGTTTTCTGCGTCTTGTCTTGTATAGTTTAGTCGTTTCTGTATACCAGTGACAACGAGAGAACCGGGTCTTTCTTCTCTTTTCGTAGTTTTCAGTACCCTCACTTAACGATGCCGTTTCTGTCTTTAAGAGGTGGTTAGATCCGGGTCCACTCTTTTTTTACGTATCGATACGAAATTTTTAAGGATTTACACGAAAGATTTACGTATGGACTATTGTCTCCGATTAAGACTACAGTATAGTCCCATCCTAGAAACAGGGTCACCTGGATAGGTTGATACCTACCCCGATGACTCTTTTACACTTGGGTTAATGACCTTTATCAGTCCATCTCCACTTTACCGGTAGACAAATCCCAACATCACCCTTCGATAAAAAACTCTAAGATTCCGACACAACGAGTTATACCAACAGTGATCAGTGTCCTCCACTAAATTTATTAGTTTTAACTCATTTTAATCTTTAAGTTACGGAGACAGAGTGGTCGGGGTAAAGTTCACGAGACATCGGTGTACACAGATCACCGAAGGTACATTCTGTCGTGTCTCTTGTAAGTTAGTAGTGTCTTTCAAGATAACCTGTCGGGTGACATTCCGGAAGGTTGAGGATTTTACTTCACTGAAATGGTACCACAATACGTCAAGTCTCTGTAGAGACAGAAGTTTTTGGAATACAGAGGATCTCATCTGCCTTATCTTTACTCCCCATACCATACCCGGTCGGAGAGTTTCGTCCCTACATAAATAAATTAGGAGAGTAATCATTGAAGAAACAACTAGATACTCTATATAAAGTCCAGACGTCAGAACGACAAGACTCGTGTGAACGTTGACTCTTTCACTTTACTGACGAGTCGAGTTTTCTTCGACTCTGTGACAGACTTCTCTCTGGTGTGAAGCTTAACGTGTTCTGGGTTCTCACCGAATGAACCTTGTTTTCCAGTCTCCGGTATCCAGAAGTGGTTAATATTTGTACCATGCCTCCAGTGGTATAAAATGTATTGTCAAGTCAAAAGGAACACGTACTGGGAGACCGGAAAGGTCAGATGAGTCGATATTTTTATAGTCGTTACGTACTCAAACACAGATTGTAAAGGTTAAATCACTAGTTGTTGTTCCAGGTCTCGGAATGGGTCCATAGGACGATCATATTCTCTAATCATTCCACTGTCTCAAATCTACATGAGTCAGCACAGGCTGAGAACCACTATGATATCTGACATCGGGAACCTTCTTTTCGATACTGTTTGGATCTGTCGTATCATTTTTCGTCTCTGTAATGAAACGGTTGTTCCAAGCATATCAGTTTTGATACCAAAAAGGTCACCAGTACATACCTACACTCTCAACTTGGTTTTTCTTCCGACTCACGACTTCTTAACTACGAAAACTTGACACCACAACCTCTTCTGAGAGTTCTCAGGGAACCTGACGTTCCTCTAGGTTGGCCAGATAGGATTTCCTTTAGTCAGGACTTATAAGTAACCTTCCTGACTCTTACTTCGACTTCGAGGTTATGAAACCGGTGGACTACGTTTCTTGGATGAGTGACCTTTTCTAGGACTACGACCCTTTCTGACTGCCCTCCTCCTCTTCCCCTGCTGTCTCCTACTCTACGAACCTATCGCAGTAGATGAGTTACCTGGACTCAAACTCATTCGAGGTCCTCCACCACTTCCTGTCCTACAGACCACACGTCGTCATGTACCCCAGTGTTTCTCAACCTATACTGACTCACTTATTCTGACATCGAGTGATCCGAGGAGACAGGTGCCCTAAAAGGGTCGTTCTTGTGCCCTCATCCAACGGTAAAGAAGGAGGTCCCCTAGAAAAGTTGGGTTTCTGACTTAGGAGCAGAGAGTGTAGTTTTCGTCTAAGAAATGGTGACTCGGGTACCCCTTCGGGTATCGTCCTGTGTTTAGGTAAATGTGACGACGCTTGTTAGGTTGCCATACGGGATCACCATGAAACATGACCACTGTAAAAACGTGTACTTCCTGTACAATAGTGTTAGTCCCCTAATTAAAAAGGAATCATTTAACAAGTTGTAGATAAGTAGTACTAGTAGTTTACGTGAATGGCACAAAATCTTAAAACTTCGTTCAATCTCTGATATAAGATCCTCAAACATTAGATTCCACTATTCGAAACTTCGGTTTGACTCCCTGTAATAGGTAATACAGAGAGTTTACATTATCTATGTGTAAAATTGTATGTTTAGACGTTGCTTCAATTTATTGTTTAACTTTTCACGGATCTGACGAAGAAAGAGGGAAAGAGTACTCAGTAAATCTACCATCAAAGTGGGTAAATAATCAAACCCTTAAAGACCTGAAAGGAAGTTTATTTCTTACCGAGTCTCACATTTGGGCGAATGCTGTTCGTCTCTACTGTCCTAGAGACTTAGAACATAAGTGACTGTACTCACAAATGACTATGGACATAATAACCTCGAACGTAAAATTAATGACTTGTGTATAGACAGAAGGGATCTTCCGACATACCTCTTCCTTTACCGTTGGCTGAGGTCATAAGAACGGATCTCTTAGGGAACCCTTCTCCTCGGACCGTCCGATATCGGGTGTCCCAACGTTTCTCGACATGTGTTGACTCGCTGATTGTGTGTCTTCCAACATTAGAGGATCACTGTTAGTAAGTAAAAATAGTTGGGAGTTTCAAAAATTGATAAAAAAAAAGAATATCAGTCGTGATTCAAGTGTGAACAACTTAATTTCACTCAAGGTCCCGTAACGAATAAAAACCTAAATTAACCATTTGTCTCCTTGAACCGATTCTGTACTAGTTTTCCAGTACGGAGGTCAACTTGAGAATCATTGGAACCCCTACCACCAAGTGATGTTTCGAGATAAAATATAACTCTGAACATCAACACCAACAAAAGAAGATCACCTTTTCTTTGAACAGAATCTTTCTGTAAGACCAAAGTCCTTTCTTCCCACAATCCGGAAACATTGACTCCCTTAAAGACTCTGCAAGTTTCCTTTTCCTTTCTCTTCTCTACTGTTACTTATTCTCTTAGTCCCAACTTGTGTAGTTTAAAGGTTCCGGAAACCTCTGCGGAACGGTGAGGAGGTAGTATTAATCTTTTGTGACTGTAAGTCTCGACTAAATTTACGAAGGTAGTCAGATTTTTTTTTCACAACGGACTAAAATGAGACATTGGTACGAACCATTAATCTTTGTATTCCGGGACAAGACCCACAAAAGAGTCCTTGGATGGGAGGGGTCGAACCACAGTGATGGGTAACCGATGTCCTGGAAATAGAAAAGAGTGGTAGAGAGAATCCTCGAGGATGGGTCCAGTGTCCTTCTCACACTCCAACGGTACCCGTAAGGACCTTTTGGACCTCTGGAGGCCGCGGTGAAGTCTGAGATTTTATGTGCCTTCTTTGAGTAAAACGGACGGACAAAGGAATGACTTCGAGATATAATGACTTCGAGATATTTAGACATAACGTAAACCTTCCGTCGTCAAGTTCATACCGTTCTATTCGTAAGTTTGGTCTTCTAATTTTTCTTCCTAGCAACGTTACTGGTCGTACTTTATTGTAGGAATAAACAAAGACTTTTGTTCTTTCGGTAAAGTTGTCACAGAAGATCTCATGGAGTGTGAGAACGACTCTTTAGACACAAAACGTTTTACACCTAGTCTTATACTAGATTCTTCGTCGTCGTCGTCGTCAAAAAATGAAGACTGTTTTAAGTGTTTCTTTTACCTTTTTATGAACATTAGTTCCCGAAGTTGAGTTGTCAGTGGATCGAACAGTTTAATTTTGTACACCGTTGGTGGACGGATCGCAGAACTTTGTTGCTATTGAAGAACAAAAAGATGGACTGGACATTAGAGAAGCCTTGTGTAAACGCAAAAGGTTTAAAAGTGTGAATTTGTTACGACAGGTGTGGTACATATTTCTACTGATTCGTTGAGACATAATTCATTGGTTTCGTTCAGGACGGTCAAAGTCTTATTAATTCAAAGACGTCAGATTATATTTGTCAAGGTTCTTGATGTACGCCGGATGGTTTTCATATATAATGTTCATCAGTTGTGACTCCGGTCGACCGTCTGTCTAGTTGGATAATTTCATCTTAACAAGTCTTAAGTCTCATAATAAAAAGAAAGGAGGGTAATAAAAAAGACGTAGGTTGAAACAAAGAAACCCTTACAAAAGTTCATATGTTTCGTTCTTTCACAACACCTTAACGTGGAGGACATTTACTTACTCGCAAAGAGAACTCTAAGAAATCTTGAGTGTTCATTTAGGCTAAAGTTAGGACAGATGTGTCTGGCATTGGCATTTTCTCTCTTTTCTTTCACTTAGGTGAAACAGGGGTGAGTCGATTTCACAACCATAAAACGAACTGGTAGTCTTTTCATTTACCACTGGTGGTCTGTTCACTTACTCGTGTGTTTCGGTGCACGGGTTTTCTGTTGACTTTGTCGAAAGACTGACATCTAGAAACATGACAGAGATGGTCCGTCGAACGACACAGTTTTTAATAATGTTTGTTCGGATTACAGTGTCCAAATTAGGATGGTCCTTACTCAATTGATAAACTCTCCCTTTTTTTCAGGATTTGACAACCGTACACGAAACTGTAATTAGAACCGGTCGATGTGACGTCTACACCAGACTGTTAAAAGTCAACTCTCTTGTATCTCTACTAATCTGGTTGGGTAGGGTGGTACTGGAAGTCCTCTCTCATACGGGTTTACTTACCCTCACACAGTAGTGTGTTTTCCGAAGAGACATAAGTTGACTTAAAATTCAGGATTACAGAAGAAGTGACACAAATTTAAGTACATATAAGTTCTCTACGACTTTGACTTCGAGGTTGTGAAACCGGTAGACTACACTTCTCGGTTGAGTAACCTTTTCTGGGACTACGACCCTTTCGAACTCCCGTCCTCCTCTTACCCTACTGTCTCCTCCTCTAATAACCTACCGAACTTAGACCCATTTGAGACCCTCTATCACTTCTTCTCCCTTCGGACCACACGACGTCACGTACCCCAGCGTTTCTCAGTCTGTGCTGACTCGCTGACTTGTTGTTGTTGTTGTTGTTGTTGTATGAGTTCTGACCATTTCCGAGATGTGGGCAGTAGTGTTAGTTTTGAAGCTTTTGTTGTAAGTTCTTTATAATACTTAATGGTAAACGATGGAACGACCCACACCGTTTATCCAACACTTACGTTGATGAGACGAGAGTGACACGAATACCAGACTACCACCTCTGTCCGTTATTTAGTTACTTTATATTTGACCCTACCCCATTCCTTTTCTTTTATATTCGACGATACTCTCTCTTGATGTCCATACTGAGTACCAAAAGAAACATAAAAAAAAAAACGAAAAATTATAAAAAAAACGTTTGAAAAATAAAACATAACCCTTTATCGGTTAATCGTTACAATACTATCAAAGTCCATTCGTCACTTCCCTGAGTTGGTATGTATATATACATAGGTAAGAGGGGGTTTGAGGGGAGGATAGGTTCGACGACGAATTGTAACTCGTCTCAAGATTGAGTTCCAAAGGAAACCCAATATTATTCTAAATTCTTCATTATCGAAAGAGTTTTTTCTTATTACAATTATGTGATGTCTGTTCGTCACTATTTCCCTTGTATTTGCACATTCTGACTCCAAACATAAATAATTTATATATAGTTGTAGATCTAACACGGTCCGTGAACGAGTTGTTGTGATCCACAACTAATTAACTTGAACAGAGATGAAAAGACAGGATTTTTTCACTCACTTCTCATTTCATTTCGTCGATCAGTCTATACTTCCTACCACTTGATAAGAGTAGGAAAGAGAGGTTGAAGTCTAGGATATATTCATTACATTTTTATTACTGGATAGTTTATACCAGACGGTCTTGACCTTGTCTGTATCCCTTAGGTGAATTCTATATTTAAAGTGTACCGATCTCACCTCCCGTAGAAAGATCTTTGGTGGGTGGAGTCACTGGAAGGTTGTTGTTTTCGCATAAAGAGTGAGCGGTGACCCGTCTTTAAACAACTAAGTTTACATCGACCAGGTGAAACAAAAAAGTTTAAAACCAAGTACTAAGGTTCTTTACTTGTTGGGTATTATTTAAATGAGGTCACCGTCTTGTAGAGTACTGGTCGAAAAGATGAAACTTATGGTGTTCGTCTGGAAATTAAACAACTGTGTGTCGGGGACCTGTAAGTACTTTTGTTCTACAAGAGAACGACGAAAAATTCAATTTGTCTAAATTCAGTCCCAGAGTCGACTTAAAGTTTTTGTCTACAAGGTATCGTTTTCCCGACTTGACTGGGGTCGTTACTCTCCGACAAAGTGAACTTGAACTTATAAGAAAACAATCCTCCTGTTCGGTAGTTTGGGACCCTAACTTCTGTCCTCGTTGGGTTCGAAATGATGACAGACGCAAGTTACCGACGGGACACCCAGACCCTTCTGATACATAGGTCCTCAGAACCAAACCCCTTATTCGACTACGGACCCTCCAAATCCACGGACCCAAAACTTCCCCAATCACTCCTCCCCACCAGAAAGGGGGTCGAGGGGCGGGGGGGCGGTTTCGATGGTAGGACAAGGGGACACGTAGAGTCTCGGGACGCACCTTACTGAGATGACATGGGTGGCGGAGAGGACTGGGGTGTCAGTCCGGTGAAGGAATCAGGGCGCTGTTCGGTCGAGCATAAAACGGAGACCCGGAAACAGGGACAAACGAGGGAAGACATTGGACGTCGCGGGAGGTAAGGAAGACGTTTAGGACATACAAAAAGATCTCACATCGAGTCAGAAGAGAAATGAGGTCTTCGTCGGCCGGAAAGTTGAGACGTCGTAACAATCGTGACAAGAAAAGCTACCAGTTATGATATGTCGAAACAATAAGTTTACACAATATTGGAGAGAAAGAGACCTCGTTTACACTTCGACGAGTTACAGTCCCGGACGGAGAGGAAACGATAGGGGACCGTCACGCCCCACAAATCGAGACGGCAATATCTATGTACTCTTACCAACGACTTGACTTGAATTACTTTTTGAAGACCGGATTTTGTAGGTTCAAGGTTTTTAAGGTGTGGAGACCGGTAGTCATGGGAAACGCGAAAGGCTCGTGGAATATCTTGACATGAACGACCGAAGGAGCACCCGTCGACCCCGGTTCACTGATGAAGACCGGTCACTCAACACTCGTCTTCATAGGGCAGTGAAGACCCCGTCTGGTAAAGAAACAACTATACTCTAGGAAGTCTCATAAAAGAGAGAGACGGGACCCAGGGGTTCATTCCTACCGTTACTACACCTGGTCTCTGGGGACGGATAGGTCCCAATGTCTCTTTCGTACTCCCCCGTTGGAAACACAACTTCAGTGATTCTAAAACTCACCAGGGGTTGGGGTCGTATTGGATCGAACGGTACTGACTGTATCGGTACCAATTCAATCAGGTACTGTTTTTACTAGAACACTATACTCCGTGACGACGTACTTCCATAAATAAGTTGAATGACTAAAAGACAAAGACAAGATACCGAAGATTGTATCTTTATCCTTACCCATTCGATTAGTCCATCCCGAAGTCCCTTATCTTTACCGAGTAACCGGGGTAGACGGATGAGGTCACTCAGTATTTTGACGACGATTGACGTCCTCACGAGTGCACAACACACAAGTAAGCGATTGTGGTCCTTACTGTTTAAGCTTACGAAAATTCCTGGGTTTTCCATTTATGAACCTCTCACCACCGGACACCCCTTTACCTCTTTAGTACGTAGGGATTTTTTTAAGTTTTAGTTTTAAAGTTCTTTTGGTACGACCCGTTTCCTTCGGGTGAACGTCCAGTCACCTGGAGTCCAACGAACAATCATTAGGGATTAAATATGTTAGTAAGGAATTACCGAGAGTACGTAGTCCGATCCGTGATACTCCTCAATTTCCCATTTGAATACACTTAAATAGAGAATCGGATGTAAGATCTACCTCTTCAAATAAATAAATCAGTTACCAATATATCGTACACGATACATGGGTCATGTCAAGATTCTTAAAATATTCATAGTCAAATTTAGAAATATTGTTAGAAATAACTCAGGTAAAATGTCTACCTTTCTGATTCCGAGTCTCTTCCACACAGTAAACGGGTTCCAGTGTCAAGTCAAGTCAAGTCAAGTCCGTGAGTCAGTACAGGTTGAGAAACGTTTGGGTACTTGACGTCGTGCGGTCCGGAGGGACAGGTATTGGTTGAGGGCCTCAAATGGGTTTGAGTACAGGTAACTAAGCCACTACGGTAGGTCGGTAGAGTAGGAGACAGTAGGGGAAGAGGAGGACGGGGGTTAGGGAGACTCGTAGTCCCAGAAAAGGTTACTCAGTTGAGAAGCGTACTCCACCGGTTTCATGACCTCAGAGTCGAAATCGTAGTAAGGAAGGTTTCTTTAGGGTCCCGACTAGAGGAAGTCTTACCTGACCAACCTAGAGGAAAGTCAGATTCTCTGAGAGTTCTCAGAAGAGGTTGTGGTGTCAAGTTTTCGTAGTTAAGAAGTTGCGAGTCGAAAGAAGTGTCAGGTCGAAAGTGTAGGTATGTACTGGTGACCTTTTCGGTATCGGAACTGATCTACCTGGAGACAACCATTTCATTACAGAGACGAAAACTTATACGATAGATCCAACCAGTATTGAAAGGAAGGTTCCTCATTCACAGAAAATTAAAGTACCGACGTTAGTGGTAGACGTCACTAAAACCTCGGGTTTTTACTAGTGTCTCAATCGTTTATAATCTCGGTCCTAAATGTAGGTCCGTCAGATCGGGAATCTCAGACACGAAACACTCTGATACGATGAAGAGTGTTCTACATTACGTTTCATCGAATACCGTTCTTGGAGTGACTACTTTTCTGGTACATTAACGGATTTCCTAGGCATGAGTCGATGTTTGTTGGGACAGATCTTAAACAAAGGACAACCTTCCTCAACCGAACGAACTACAATCCCCCTCAGGTATAAACTACAAATAGTTACTTTACTTTTACTTAGAACAACTACAAGTAAACCCGAAACCGTTTGATTAAATAATAAAGTAAATTCACCTCAAGTGAAATCTTTTATTCGACTTAAGTAGGATTTCAGAAATTTTTTATTTTGTGTGAAACTGATAAAGAAAAGCGAAAAAGTAAATTAATTAAAGTCTGTCCTTCGTTTTAGTAGATTCTAATAGACAATCATAGACAGAATTCTGTCTCAGTCTAAAACACCCTGGACTTTTAATAAACCCTCAGGAAATTCTTTCACTTATGTTACAATTTGTATTTTTGAATCCGTCCCCACACTGTCTGTAGACAAGTTTCCTGCCCGAGACACCGAATTCGTGTGGTGACCAAAGTGTCACTTAGTGAGACCCAGACAGTGGAAACTAAGAAACTCGTAAGGTTATTTTTCACTGTTTGGGAATGAAACGAGAATTAAAAGTTAATAAAACTATGATGTCAATACAGAGGGGGATTTTTTAAGAAGAACTTTTGTCTTAAATCCTTTGTTTATTCCGTCCCCTGTTAATTCGTAGTAAGAAGTTTCGTTAAAAGTCTTTTCATCTTAATCTCTATATCGGTCACGGGACGTCACAAAACGGACATTTGGTGTATTAATTCTTACTATCCATTTGCTCTGTCGCCTCCATATATTTCATAATACTGAGAAACAATTCTATTCCGGTTATTTTTTATTTATTTTCTTGGTCTTTAGTGTTAAATACAGTTACTCATATAATAATCTCAGTGATCTAAAGGGTGACGGAAGTTATTTTTTTTCAGGTAAAATATCCTTCTTACTTCCTTGTGATCTGAACAATTACATCGGGTCTGGATTATATCGTGACCGATCTCTTCGAGGTCAAGTCATATATCGACATCTCACTTATGTAATTACTCACTGACTTATACATACAAACTTCTCGTTCTTTTCCTGTCTACCACGATTATCACCAGTGTTCGGAGGGGGTGGTTGGGACTGCGTATTGACGTGGAAAATCAAGATTAGGTAATCGGTCTTTCGACCCCCTCCGTCATCTATACAGGGGTCTCAGGGAGTACCATTGTTTACAGAAATACAAATATGTAGAACTCTCAGACACTACCTTAGTCTAAGTGTCAGTACCCATATTATATGAATACCCTCCTTAGAAAACTTCTTGAACTTCTTTTACGAAAATCTTCTCGCGGAAGGAAGTCCGGACTGTACACAAACATAAGTGAGGGAGAGACGTAAGAGACTTATACTATTTGTGTGAAGAGAGGTTTGAGTCCTACGGGGCAAGGTGCCATACAGCAAGAACCAGTAATTTATTGTCCTGAACTATAATTACAACCGACAGAGGTAGGGAGAAATTGTTTCACAAAAGTCGGTTTCTATAATTTGATCAGTTGGAGAGAAAAGGGGACAGTCTCTTTGTCGGTCGGAGGACTTTAGTGTCGAGTAAATATGGTGTAACCGCACTTATAAGTCTGAGGTAAACAGAGGTCGAGAATTTCTGACCACACTCTCACTTACTATCTGTAAAACAAAACTTAATCGTTTTTCCTCCTCTTTTTTTTTGGTGGGTTCATTATTCAAACCGGAATTTTATAGACAAAGTCCCTTACGTCGAGACGAAAAAGGAGGTCATTTTCAACTAAATTTTTTTTAGATCTAAATTAAACCGTAATTCAACCTGGACTATGTCTTTTATCATCCTTCCTTTTACAGAATCAGAAGGGGGACGGAGTCTAACTCGGAAATTTGGGACGACCTCCTGACAAGGTACCTGATCACGTTCTACAAACGTCGAAACAAAACAACTTGTAGGGTTTCGTTTGAACCCTTCATCAACTCAGACACAGGAACTTGACATGTTTAGGACAGTGTCAACCTTGGAGTCTGAAGACTATCAAAACAAACTTTCGATTTATCGTCCTAGTAAGAAAAAAAAAAAGGAGAAATACCGTATGAGTGAGTACAAAAAACCTTGTCTTCAGACCTTTCCTCAAGATCCGTTCTTGAGGACCGTGGTAACAAACAAAAAGAGCGACGATAGACACGGAACTAGAACCAAACGGGTGGGACTGTTTTGGAGATAGGTAGTTGTCGGTACGACCTACCTCCACGGAGGATTCCGGTCCACGTTAAAGGACCGGTTCCTTTGTGGTAGTGAACCGGTTCCGATGTTTTAGACGTGTACCACTACGACCTTACAGGACAATGGAAGGAATAGTAATTTCAAAGTTCTTGACCCTTCTGGACTCTTGGGTACGAGGAACTCAGGAGAACTAAAGATTCGTTTGAACCCACAACAAGACGTCGGTGATGGTCTTTAGACATCTTTTCTGAAAATCACGTTTTCACTAGGGAAGTCTAACACGACATTGTTCATGTCTGTGTAAACTTGATTTGTCCTCCGACTTATAACACAGTTCTCGCAGGTCTCTCCGAACAAGACGTTTTGAGTTCTCTTCTATTTTCTTTTTTTTGGGGAGAGAAAGGTATGGTAGACCTCGAAGTTGACTGAGATTTTTATGACCGGGTATCACCAATATTTTTGAGGGTAAATACAACAAGATTTTGTTCCGTTTCGGACGATCCACGAATGTTGAGTTTCGTGAAGAATATGTACGAGTATCCTTTTCATAGAAAGAGAAGTATAGGATATCGACTTACTTTACTTATTTTACGTCAGACCCCCGTGGAGACAACCGGTGACCGGTGGTAAGTAAACCTTATGGGTTGGATCCGGTGAGTTCCTAACGTTTCGACAAAAGAGAACTGAAGTTTTAAAGAGGGACGAGTAAAATGTGTTTATCGTTAAATACATTTTAGGTGACTGTGTCCACGGTAATCGTGAAATCCAGTGACTCACTTTTTCCCGTAGAAACAGGACCGTTGAACTTCTTATGGTTCTCCTTTCATACCTTCACCTCCCATGAACTTCTTTAGACTGTAGAGTTTCAAGTCCTTTACCTTGTCCCATACATCTCTTCCTCCTTTAAATGTTTGGAGACTGTCCGAGAGGACGATTATTAGTCTGTTAGGTTTCTTTCTAGGACCCAAAGACGATCTCTTTCTCTTGGTCACCTCTTTCCCCTCCCCCCACTCGAGCCTCTTCGTTCCTTTTCTTTACTGCGAAATCTTTTATTGTCTCTTTACTTACTTATCAAAAGAAGGAAAACAAACATAGTGTGATTCGTCCTTTTTTCACCCTTTAGGTCCCGACCCCACTTCCACCGGGTTAATCTTTAGTGAAAACTACCACTCTGGGTCTCTCCTCTTCGAACGATACCGGTGGTACTACATCCCGGACCAGGCAAGTACGAAGTAATCGGGGGTAAGACAGGACGCACACTTTGTACTTTTGTAGTGGTTTTGGGGAACTTCCGTATCCTTCACACTCCTCTGGTTACCTGATGCCTTCCCCAAGTCCCGTTTCCTCCATGTAAGGGGAATTGACTCAGGAAATGACTGATAGACCTGTTCTGCTACAAGGTACCGTCTCCGTAGGGTCGGTGGACTGGAAGACAGAGAAACCTGTGTCTCCTCAGATTAGCACCTGGAGGGGATGACAGGTCAGACTAGTCGAGACTAACACTACCTCTTTTGCCAGGATTTCCCTTCACGACTACATACTATCGGAACCCGTTCGTCGACCCCTCAGTTTGTGTACGAGCACCCACCTCAACCGATCTCTCCTCGTTCGAGCCCATCTCTTTCGAGGGGTCCTTACCAAACCCCGTTTCGGGATTTCCTCTCCTGTCTTCTTCCATATTTTATCCTGGTTTCCTTATTCACTTCTCTCTTCATCTATCTGTAGGTGTCAACGATTGTACGTACAAGAATGTAATCTTTACGGTAAATCTAAAGAAGGAGGACAATAAGTAGTCCTTTTGAAAGATGTACGTTAAAGATCACCGCAGCAATTTGGCGACGAGGAGGGAGACGTGAGAAAGACCCACCGGAGTATTAAGGATACACATCCAATACTAATACTTTTAAAGATAGAGATCAATAATGGACCCGAAGTCTGCACGTATCGGGAACATAAGATCTGTGTGTGGGAACCCACAACGTGTCCGGGAATTTGAGTCGTTCAGAGTCAGATTGAGTGACAGGAAGGGAGAACCGAGGGTTTTCTCACAAGAGTCATAGACCTCGTCCAGGTACAATAAATGAGAAACTCCTCACTCCATTCAGAGGGCGGTAGTCATTAGTATATTATACATATATATATATATATATATATATATATATATATATATATATATATAAGTCAGAGAGAGAGGTCGGAACTGAATAAAGGTGAAAAACCTTCAGTCCTCTGTCCGTCGTTCATTCCTCTTTCGTGGTGATTATTAGTAATAAGCCTCCATCAGAATATCGTTTAATGTCCAAGTCTCTGAACATGGAATGGAGAGGTAAGTGAATAAGTAAATTATTCATGATAACTTACGAGTGATAAATGTTTTGGAGGAGATCACGATACTTTCTACATTTTCCGTGTGAAAAGTCGAAGTTTTTAATACATTACTTTGTCCCTTCACTCTCTACATATGTTTCCTGACGTTGTATGGCATCCTTTTGGTTTATAAGATTCTCATTATATTTACGATTCCATCAAGTCCTCTCCTCTGAGTCTGTCGACAGGTATACGCTGTTTGATTTTTAGTCGTATACCCCCTTTTTCTTACCTATAATCTCTGACTCAACACAAGGGTGTTTAAGTATACAACTTTAGAATCGAGGCTTATTGAATCTTTTATTTGTCTAAACCTCTAGACCAGTAATTTCTCCATTAATTCAATTCTACTTTAGAAATCTCGTACGTAATCAGGCTATACTGACATCGGGAAGATTCTTCTCCTTTGCAATCTGTGTCTCTCCCGTGAGGTTTGTGCACGACCGTCACCCTACGATCACTTCTGTGTCCTTTTCTGCCGGTAGACGTTCAATTCCTCTCTCCGGAAGCTTCTTTTGCTTGGACAGTGGGGGAAGTGGAACTCGAAGGTACGAAGCATTGACACTCTTCTATTTAGAGACGATACATTCGGTGGACCAACGCCATTAAACGAGACCGTCGGTGTCTTTTGGTGAAGAGGGATGATCACGGTCGGAACCTTTCTCACACTTACTCACTCCGAAGGAAATCGAAGAGGTAGGAGATGGAAGACTTTCAGGGAGAACGACGAGGGGTCCATCTGACACATGACCATCTTCAAGAAGGCCCACTCCTCCTAAACGACTCTCACTTCTCACGAAGGAAGACTTTAGTAACAAACAAGTTTCCACTCGAGGAAATGGGACTTCTGACGGAGTAGTAGAGAGATAAGGGAGTTCAGTCGTTGTAAGAACCCTTCACTCTTGAAGTAATAACTAACCCCTGACAAAACGAATTATATGATGTCTACGTCCCTTTTTTACATTTTATTTCGTTTTTTTTTTTTAGTCTAAGGTTTTGTCCTTTTGTTAAGAAAGTTTGAACTATCTAATGAACCATTTATTTAATACTTCCCGTATCGTCTTGGGAACCAAAGAGTGTTACGTAGAAATCGACGCTCTTAAATCTGGTAGTCCGTCTTTCTGATACATTAACGATTCTAGTCTCGGGAGGGGTGGTTGTTTTGGTGTATTTGAGATGAGTGCCCATTCGTCAGTTTGCAGACGAGCACTTGGAGACCAACTAATGCTTAGGGATACTTAGACCGACCTACTAGAAGTTCGAAAAGTTACTAATGGACCGTATTTACCTACCTTTGTCACCTCACTTAAAATCAATTACATCTTGATAAGGTTTATAAATTCTATGTTAAAGAAAGAGTCCATGACTACAACCAATCCTGGTACTTTCCCTTTATTTCGTGTCTATATTTATCTATAACGTAAACGTTAGCTATCAACATAAACGTAAAA
Organism: Capra ibex; assembly: GCA_006410555.1. NCBI lineage: Eukaryota > Metazoa > Chordata > Mammalia > Artiodactyla > Bovidae > Capra > Capra ibex. The sequence goes on from SJYO01052474.1 coordinate 15,063,592, forward strand.
TTTCTTTTAATTATGTTAATAATGTCTCAGTCAGGGATTTAAGAAGATTTATCACCTCCACTCTCTACCAAACATGTTTCGTCCCTCGTGATGGTTACGGTTGTTAGTTTCTGGTTTCCCTAATCTTATATCAGTCCCTGTGACGGAAAAGATTCAAGTGGAAGTTTTGGAAGATTTGGAGTCTGAGAGTTTCAGAAAAATCTGGGAAACGAAACGGGTTTCAGAAGACGATAACTACCAATCCTTGAACCAATTACCCATTTTCTCCTCCGAGGTCTTCTAATGTTTATTACTATCTTACGTGGTCATCTATTAGATCTCCATTGAGAGAACATGAACTTTGTGTCGTTGTTTATAATTTATAATCTGGTTTCTTTATTACTTGACGTTGTCGGTTAGTGTAACGTAGGGATTGGACGGGGTTGTACTACGTGGTTCCTACGATACGTATACTCACACCGTTCACGTCGAGACCCAAAATTGTAAACGGAAAAAACCATCTTATTACCCCGGGTGTACCTGGAATTCCTGTGTGCAACGAAAGAGGGTGGGGTAAGAGACCAAAAAACGTGACCTTCTTTAATCTTCAAGAACCTCAAATCCCTGACCGAACCTTAGTGTGACGACCCTTAGTTAGAATCTAAGGATCTAAGAGTAAAGTCTAAAGTTTCCATTTTACGTTTCGTTTGTTTTTGGACGGATCGTACCATAGTCACCAGACATAGGTAGAGTCCTTCCGACCAAACGTTTGATTCCTACCCCTTGGGACTCCCCGAACATTTAACAAACCGTCCCGGTCCACAATAAAGAATAAGGTAAAGAAATAAGGACTCTCAGTGAGTCCGATGGAAGTCGAGGGGAGGGAGTTGGAGATACAGAGGAGGATAAACAGGTTTTACGTGTGAAGTTGACAACATAACAACATGTAGGTGTCATGGGACGAGTCATAAGACCTCTACACCCGTAACTAGAATTCCTCGGACTATAGATCGACCTCACTATCTTCTATATTAATAGGAAGATCCAATGTTACGGTCTTTCACCATTGTCGAGGTTTAGGGTAAATTTAAGGAAATGAAGACGACACCCGGAGTATAACCTCCTGAAAGAATATTTTGACGTCTTTTCCCCCTGTTCTTTTAGACACTCTGTAGACGATCGACCTCTTCAACGAGTTCGGACCGAATGTTAGATCAAGGGATGTCAAGGATCTGAAGACGGTCGTGCGTCGTCCCGTAGGTCTTTAAAACAACTCACTCACTTGTTTTGATTCTCAATCTCTCCCCACTACTTGAGGAGTTTTGACATCCGGTCTAAAACGCATAATGGAAAGTAAGTGAAGACTTTATCAGAGACGAGGGAAAAAGGGAGGGGGAGTTTAATTCTTGGTGACGGATGCACGAATCCTATCGTGATCATGGACACGCAATTCACGCAATTCAACGAAGTCAGTACAGGTTGCGGAACGTTAGGGTACCTGACACCGGGAGGTCCGAGAAGACAGGTACCCTATAAGGTCCGTTCTTATGACTTCGCCCAACGGTACGGGAGAAGGTCCCCTGGAAGGGATGGGTCCCTAGCTTGGACGCCGAGAATACAGAGACCGTAACCGTCACCCCAAGAAATGGCAATCACGGTCGGGACCGTATCGTGCTCTCCTATCTCAAATCTACTCTTGTTTAGGGTACTCATTTAAATTTTTGTTTATTCCTAACTCATGGATCAGGGGTACGACGGTGTAGGTCTGGATGACGCAGATAAGGGACCGGAAAGAAAGTAGTAGAGATCTTACGTCCCTTCCGTACTAGGGACTGGGAGGATTGAAGTCCCGTCGAAGTTCCCGGATTCTCAATCGACTACCAGAACTGGAACCGACATGTGGTGTTAGTGAGTTCCTCGAGACTTTTTTACTGGGTTGGGTCCCTGGGAGGAAACTAGTTGGATTACTCCTATACCCCCCAATCCGGGGTCCGTATACACAAAGAGTTGACAGGAGTCACTCAGATTTCACGACCGTCCAACGTTCAGTGACTCTATTTCTGCGTCTGAAGAAAAGGTTTAGTGACTCGGGACACGTGTACATGTCATGTCCACCCTCTCTAAGGGGAGGTCCAGGACGAGGAGAGATACACGGTCCTTGTATAGACTCTAAACGGTCACTTGTTTGTCGGGTACTTGCACCGAAGTACCGTGAATACCATCTGACAGGGGGATCTGAGTTCCAAGAGTCTGACCGACGTATAGTTTTAGAAGACCCTCTCGAAAAAGTTCTTTTATACTGTACCCTTTAAGGTCTCTCCACAGGTCTTTAGACACGTAATGTTCTTCGAGGAATGTAAGTCTACGACTACGCGTAATATCATCGGTGAGGTGTACAACGAGAACGACAACAAATTAACGATTTAGTACAGACTGAGAACCGATGGGACACCTGACATCGGGAGGTCCCAAAGGGTCCGTTCTTATGACCTTACCCAACGATAAAGGAAGTGGTCCCTAGAAGGGGTGGGTCCGTAACTTGGGTCCATAGGACGTCACCGTCCACCTAAGATATGGTGACTCGATCGTCCCTTAAGGTGGGGAAGGTGTGTCCGGAGAGTAAGAACTGGGAGTCCGAAGTAGCTTCCTTGTCCTCTGATCTCCTTTAGTCCCTCAATGAACGGATTACCTACTTAGTTCTCTAAATTTGAACCTCCCTTTTTTCAGGAGTCATGGAAGGGGGTTTGGGAGACCGTCCCAGTCATGAATAAACGGATCAAAGGGAAAGGGTCCAGGGTTAAGGGAGTCATAAAAATAAAAATTTTAACCCTTACTTATTTCTTTTTATATTTCTTTAACCCCTAGACCCCTTTACAAAGAAAAAACCAAACATCTCAGATACATATACAATTACTTGGTAGAACAATCACTCTGTTTCTATCTTTCCGAAAACTCTTTGGTATTCCACTTATCACGTCACTGATTTGTGTCTCGAACAGAAGTGTATAAATAAAAGTCTAACTCCTACCTTCCCGGTCTTTCAGCTACTTCGAGAGTGAAGGACAAAGTTCTGGTAAAAGATGACAGGTGATGGAACGTTGAAGTCTACGAACGGACCCACTTGGTAATAAGTGACCTAGGGAAATTCGAAAAGTAAGCCACGGGTCGTACATCTCTACCTGACTGAACCGAGTCGACGACTTTAAGAGACATCCGTTTCGATTCACATCTGGCCTGTACCATTCCTTTCCTTACTGGGTTCTACTTCCTTCTCCCCGGTCTCCTCGCTCGACCTGCCGCACTCCGTGTACTCGGGGCGACGGAGCCAGGTCAGCGGAAGGGTCGGTCACCGTTTGCCGGTCCACGATAAATAACGAGGAAACTAACTTGACAGACGAGTCCGTACACCCCTTTGACCCCAAAATATACTTTCGTAAGTGATACCCTCTTAGTTCCACATTATTTTTCTTTCCTCCTTAAAGAGAGGGAAGTTAGTCGAAAGATCAGAAGATTCGCCTCACTAAAAGAATTTTCGGAGTCCTTTGGAGATCCATTTCGGTGAGTCATCGTACTCCTCGTCCTGGATCGTGGAAGGATCCAATGTGTTTACCTTTTTAAACTGTATGAACGTTTTTCACCAATACGAAGAGGAAATTTTAAGGACAGTGTTCACAAGTGTCTTTCTACGGTAAAAGGTTTTCCTATGGTTCCCCAGCCTATTTCCTCTCATAGAGTTTACTATTGAATAATATTGTTCCCAAATAGTTTTTCCAAGTCAATCTCTAGGAAATATTTTTTCTTATTGAAGTACCTCAGTTGTCCTTCTTGACCCAAAAGTAATTAAAAATATAACGGAACACCTCAACTCAATCCTAAGAAACTAAAGTTATAATTATAAATATAATTCTTTAGGGGGTACTGTGATAACATTATACGAGACGAGAGGAGCACTTCTAAGACTATTGATGACACACAATTCCCAAAAATCACGGTCCGGGACACGATTCGAGGAAAGTATATAGAGTAAATAGTAATATTGCTGGATTACTCTATGTACAAGAATTGCATCCTCTTCGGGACTCTTTAAACAACACAAATTGTGTAACCGGATTTAAGTGGGTCGATCATTCATTACTTCGGTCATAAGTTTAGACCCCCGTCTGAGTCGGACTGTCCATATCCTCTGTCTATGTGCGGGTGTAAGTAAATGTCTAACTCACTCAAGAGATTCGGTCCTGTCCTGTGTGTCACTCCTCGTTCCTGAGACGAGAGTACCTTCCATATAAGACCACCTCATCTATCGTGTGTATAAAGGTTATCACTCGTTTATTTTCTCGGATTACACTATCTCTCGGTGACTTACGACCTACCACTCTCTACCAGAGAGACTCCTCCTTTATGGATCCGACTTTTGTATAAAGATCAAATTCCTCAGTGAGTACACTTCTCACAAAGACCTTCTCGGAAACTCTTAGGACCACCCTCCATCTCCCAAAATACTCCACTGACACACAAGACACTAGTACTTTGAGAAGGTTCAACAAGTCAGGTATGCCCTAAGTCCGAATAGACAGGTAATCGTCTTATATGTTACGACTTTCTACACGACTTGTTTTTCCCTGAATGGTTTTTTTTTTTTTCTTTTCTTTTCTAGCAGTCTCGTGGTGGAAACGGTCTTTCGTACTCCTACCGTCTCCACGACCAGTAGACAGAGGTCGGTAGCCCACGTACGGTCCCTACGTTAACCAATGGATTCGTAGGTTACGGGTCCTGTTATCTGTGGGGGGACGTGAGGACAATTGAGCCATTTGAACTTCTCTCGACAGAAGACACGTAAAGGTACTCGAGGAAAGTCAGAACACGTAACCTCTTATTCCGTCTTATAAAGAATTATTTTTTTTCTTACTTTGTGATGTCCTATATTAGGAACCTTACCCTTTCCTTACCATTCTTCGATAAAGTCTGAATCAACCGTCCTTCAGTGTATTAAACACCCTTACCTTTAATTTTATTTTATAAATTTTTATCTAGATACCCAAAATGAGTTTTACGCGGTCATTGTTATTTTGTAATTATTAACAGAGAACACTTAAAAGAGACAAAATGTAAATATCAACTTATACCCTGGCTCCTCATAAAACCTTCTCTTCTTTATACACTAGAGTCCCTTAAACCCAGTGAATTCATTTATGATTACTCACTCAACTGGAACTGGTTCAATAAATTCATGAGAACCGGGGAGTTAAGAAAGTAGCCGTTGTACTTCGTAAACCTTATCTAAAAATTTCTAGAGAGGTTAAGTCTCCCAAAAGTATATTAAGATACCAAAAAATTCCTTTTTTTATATTACACATACAGAGTCATAGATACTTACTGGAACAATACCGACCCTTATTTTGTTCAAGATAGTTCAAGTCGTAGCTTCCCCCAAGGGTCTCTTTTCTTAACGAAAAGTCCCTGGTGGATGTGGTGGGGAAGAGGTAATAAAAATTTTCTATTTACATAGAATGTCAAGAACCTCTTAGATAACTTGTGGATGATACACGTTCCATGAACTATAAACAATAGATTAATTGGAAGTTTTCTTTTGGCTTTTATCAACAAAATCATAGAATAAAGTTTCATTCCTGTGTCTAAATCTAAGTAACAGTGTATCAATTGTACATAGTCTCAACTTTAACGTAGGGTCTGAACAAGTTGAAGTTTCGAGAAAGATCCTGACTTGTGAACCTCACCTTTCCTGTTCTCAGTTAATCTCTTATCCTTTGTTACAAAGACTTTTCGTGTCGTCTCAAAAGACGTCATAATACCGTGACTCATCCTTTTTGAGTTTTCATGTTCTTCCTTCTTAATGAAACCTCAACTATATAGATAAAGAATTAACACCACCTTCAATGCGTTGACAGACATAAACAGTTTTGAATATCTTCACACGTGATTTTCCTCATGTAAAAATGGTATATAATTAATATGAAACTAATTTTTTACGTTCGTGCTTTTTTTTTCTCCTTTTCCAGAACCCTATATCAGAGTCTGGAAACCTCTCAAGTAGACACCTCTTCCCCGTTTGAGCTTCAGTTACCTTAGTATCCTTTACCGTCCACTTAAAGTCTAAGTTGATTTCCCTTAAAGGGGTTAAGATAGTTTGGTGTTCTTCTATTTCATTGAATCAGACCTCCTTTCATTGTAGTGGATCATGGAGTTGAGCTATGTGTATACCTTCTTTCCTTTTCTTTTAGAACTGAAATAAATTATAGTATATGTGGGGGAGGAGGTTAAGGTCTAAGTAATATCTAGATTTACACTTTTGAATGCGTAATTTCGAGATTCTTTTCTCTTCTATAGAGTTACTAGAACCCTATCCGTTTCTAAAACATTTATCCCATATATTTAATAATTGGTATTTTCTTATTTTAACTATTTGACATGACGTAGTTTTAATTCTTGGTATTTCTCTCACTTTCCGTTTGGTGTCTAAATCTTTTACATACAATCGTTTTGAATGTAGAGAGTTTCCTAAACATAAATTTATAAGTTTCTTAAGGGTGTTCAGTTATTTTTTATACTGAGATACTTTTCATTCATTTCTGAGATTATCCATGAAGTGTTTTTCTCCTATAATTTTACCGTTATTTGCATACTTTTCACGAGTTAAAGTAATTAGTAATCTTTTAAGATTAAGTTTAATGTGTGATAATCTTATCGATGTTAACGTTTCTGACTGTTAAGTTTCAAAACTACTCGTTAACATTGAGAGTACGTGACGACACCCTTACAGTTAATCTTATCAGTGACTCCATTTTATAAACCGTCATAGACGATTTCGACTTATAACCAGATTGACCACTGGGTCTTTCGAATGAGGATACGTATATCTACTGTTTCTAGGTACATATATAAGTAGTCGTGTGTACTTGATCTTACGAGTACGGTCGTGATGAGTTTTGTAGGAGTTTCACCTTTAGTGGAGTCACAGATAGTTATCATTATGTCTATTTGACGTCAACCGTTTGTTGTTTTATGTTACAACGTTTAATCTTATTATATTAATAGTGAGTGTATTACTTAAAGTCTTTGTATTAAAATTTATTCTCTAATCTGTGGGGGGAGGGGGTTTAAGATATCCTAATGTAATGATACGACGATTCGACGATTCAGTGAAGTCAGTACAGACTGAGACACGCTGAGGTTCCTGCCGTCGGGTGGTCCGAGGGGGCAGGGACCCTAAGAGGTCCGTTCTTGTGACCTCACCCAACGGTACAGGAAGAGGTTACGTACTTTCACTTTTCACTTTCACTTCAGCGAGTCAGCACAGGCTGAGAGTCGTTGGGGTACCTGACGTCGGATGATCCGAGGAGGTAGGTACCCTAAAAGGTCCGTTCTCATGACCTCACCCCACGGTAACGGAAGAGGCTTTTTGTTTGTTTTGACAGTGATCCACAGTCTTCAGTTTTACTACCAATAGGACCCCGTCACCCCCTCCCCTCCTCCGTACTGACACCTTCCCCCGTGCTCCTCCCAAGACCCCACGATTCATTACAAGACAATGAACTAGACCCACGACTGATGTAGTGAAACGAGTAAGACACTTTTAATTGGTACGACAAATCAATGCTAAACACACAAAAAGACATACGATGTGTAGTTATTTTTCTAATAAAATTATTGTACACTTATCTTTTTCTACTTCGGAGTTAGACCTTTCTCCTGTTGATTTCCCTTAAATACTCGAGTTGTATATATTTTAATACTTTTAAATTATAAGGGTCAGTATATAATGATATATAATCTCATCCTTTTATTTTATTATCTTTCTGTTTGTTACTCTCTTTTGTTTTTGCATTATATTTACTTACATGAGACATCCCCCTTTTAGTGTCAGCCCTTCCGACCCTAGTTAAACCGGTCAATAAAGATTTAATTTTCAGTTGTGACCTAATAAATGGTTACTGAATCACTCGAAAGGTGTATATATAAAACCGAATGATATAGAATCTTCCCTTTATAACTTACAAAAACGTTCACCGGGTATGGTTTCGTTAAGTTTATGTCCCTGATGAATAGTAGAATTCTACGACATTTTGGAGCGTCACGTAAGTCCGGGAACGAGTGATTGGTGTCACGGAGGAGAAGTGAAAGGTGGCGACGAGAAGGGTTTAGAGGTCACGGAACGACGACGACGATTCAGCGAAGTTAGTACAGGTTGAGACACGCTGGGGTATCTGCCGTCGGGTGGTCCGAGGGGGTAGGGACCCTAAGAGGTCCGTTCTTGTGACCTCACCCAACGGTAAAGGAAGAGGTTACGTACTTTCACTTCTCACTTTCACTTCAGTGAGTCAGCACAGACTGAGAGACGTTGGGGTACCTGACGTCGGATGGTCCGAGGAGACAGGTACCCTAAAAGGTCCGTTCTCATGACCTCACCCCACGGTGACGGAAGAGACAGAGGTCACGGGATGCACATGGAATTCAAGAACGCGTTTCAAAGGAGAAGCCAACAAAAGTTGACAAACAAAGGTAAATTCAAAAACGGACACATAGAACTCATTGTGAACGGATATCATACGAACATAAAGTCACATTTAAAAATACGGACACCCTCTTAGAGAACTAAAAATATCCTACGTAAAAAGTATAAGAATACTCTAATACGTATACCTATATGTCTCTATAAACATATTTGATCATCTATTCTCCCTGTTGTACATAGTTGTTTTATGATACAATCCTTAAATCGATGGTTCGTCTGATTTATTTCGTTCTCTCATTCCTTTAACGAGAATATTAAGTTCTTTTTCAGTTAATACGTTACTTTCATTTTTAACAGAACCGTAGGACGTTGTTTGCAAAGTGACCTAACGATTGTTTCGAAATGTCATAAGTCAACCCAACCTTTACAGAAAGGGAATTTTCGTCGTACCCTAACACTTTCTTCTGTCCGACACTCCAGCATTCTCTCTATATACTCGAATCCGTAGTCAATGAATAAAAACGATCACCACTTCTTTAAACGGACGGTTACGTCCTCTATATTCTCTACACCCAAGTTAGGGACCCAACCCTTCTAGGTGACCTTTTCCCGTACCGTCGGTGGGTGAGGTCATAGGAACGGACCTCTTAAGGTACCTACCTCCTCGAACCACCCGATATCAGATATCCCAGTGTTTCTCAACCTGTGCTGAATTCGTTGAATCGTATGTACGTGTCGTCTCAGATAAAATTTTACTCCTATTATTATTGACGAAACTTCCCGAAAATGAGTAGACACGGATACATCATAAAACGATCACAACGATACCTCCGTAACGGTGTCACCCGACAGTAGAATACTTGTACCCGAAGAAAATAAAAAAAATGTTAATTTTTTAACCTCATATTAACGGAATGTCACAACACAATCAAAGGAGACACGTTGTTACATTTAGTCGATATACATATGTATATAGGGGAAAGAGAACTCGGAGGGAGGGTGGATCGAGAGTAGGGTGGGGAGATGATGATGATGATGATTCAGTGAAGTCAGCACAGACTGAGACACGCTGGGGTATCTGCCGTCGGGTGGTCTGAGGGGGCAGGGACCCTAAGAGGTCCGTTCTTGTGACCTCACCCAACGGTAAAGGGGGAGGTTACGTACTTTCACTTTTCACTTTCCCTTCAGCGAGTCAGCACAGGCTGATCATCGCTGGGGTACCTGACGTCGGATGGTCCGAGGAGACAGGTACCCTAAAAGGTCCGTTCTCATGACCTCACCCCACGGTAGCGGAAGAGGTAGGGTGGGGAGATCCAGTAGTGTTTCGTAGTTCGAGTCGTGGGAAACGATATGTTGACGAAGGGTGAACGATAATTAAACAAAATGTCTACTATCACATATATACTCGTACTCGTAGAACTACCGTTCCTTACCAGAATGAGTATTAAGATAGGGTTCGTAAATCATTTAAGGTACTGTATATCATGAGACATTTTCAAGTGACCACTCACTTACTCTACTGTATATTTCACAGGTAATGACTTAGATCTTACGATATCCGAGGGTTACTTATAGTGGGGAAAGAAAAGGAGGAGGAAAACAATAAGAGATAGACCTTTCTTCTTACTTAGTTGGGAATCGAATAAAAATAATCTACCGGTCCTGATCGGTTCCATCGGTTCCTTCAAAAAGACTTAAGGGGAAGTTTGAAGTACCCTTCGGTTTCTGTGTCGAATATAAAAACAAGTGTCTCCTCGGTTAAAACATGTTCATACTTCTACTTTTTTTAAGAATAAACTTGTCTTGTTCTAGTGTATTACCATGTTTTCTTCCCGAAACGATAGCATTTTACCAAGGATAAACGACGTCGGAAAGGAGAAAAAGAACCTGTTAAAAACTTGTCCTTATTAGGTACTACAATAAACGTAACCGGTTCTAAAAAGTTAACAATTATCTTCTTATTCCCACTTAAAAATCTCCGTTCTACTAAAGACTAGTCTCTTCGGAATTCTTACACAGGTACCGTCCCACTCCCAATCTACAAATAAAAATTCGAAATACTTTTCAAGAGATGAACAGACTTCGTTCGTCCTTTCGCTTTCATTAAATACCATAATACTTTAAAGACTCGAAGAGTACCCTTTCGTCGACTGTAGTCACAAACTATTCGAAGGACACCGATGTTTGTATACTCTGTAATTAAGGATTCTTTTTACGTCAGAAAGAGAAATATCTTAGTGCCACACGGACGTGGACCGTAAAACAAATTGACGGAGGGTAGTCCTTTTTGGATTACACTATAAAAATCTTCAGGTTTCTAACACCTCTCCGTTACCGTTAACAAAAACAGTGGTAGTAGTAGTATTTATAGTCGTAGTGGGGGTGGTAATAACAGTAATAGTTGTTCGTGACCACAAACAAATATAATAAACATTCCGTGAGAATTTATGACCCCGAGAGTACACATTATAATTTACCATGTGAATTAAAAATGTATATACTTTTAGAGGTTTCGTATGTCAGAAGTGCCGTGAGTAGACGGATACACCAATACATACCGAAGAAATAAAAAGTTAACTCATGTAAAATAAATAGTCTATAATGAAATAAAATTTTATTCAAAATAATTCTATGTCAAGTGTGTGGTATGTTAAGTACAGTCTCTTAAATAGACAAATTCACACATTTAGTTATCAAAATCATGTAAGTCTAAACACGTCGATAGTGGTGTTAGAATCGGTAGAGGGGTGAGTGGTATTATAGGGGATATAGAAGGTCGGGATTCGTTGGTGATTCGATATAAAACAAAGACATTTCAAGAGACAACACTTGTAAAGTATACTTATCTTGGTATATTATATACCAGAAAGCACTGACTCAATAAAGTGAACCGTGTTACAAAAGTTCCAAGTAGGTATATCATCGTACATAGTCGTAAAGTAAGAAAAAATACCAGTTTATTATAAGGTAACATACCTATGTAGTGTTATATAAATAGGTAAAACAAACAACTACCTACAAAACAATAAACGAAGAAAACGGACAACACTTATTACAACCGTATTTGTAAACATATGTTCAAAAACGTGTCTGTACACAAAAATAAAGAGAGCCCGTATATGGACTCTCACCTTAACGTCCCAGTATACCATTAAGACAAATTAACAAACTCCCTGATGTCCTGTAAAAGGGTTTCACCGACGTGGTAAACTATAAGGATGGTCGTCCCGAGACAAAAAGGTAGTAGGAACGATACGTTCCACTTATTGAACATTTATAAACGACACGTCATTTGAAGTCCGTATATCTTATCAAACTATTAACATTCAAATCAATGTTAAGTAATTTAGTTTGGGTAATCAAAGTTATCTGAGTCAAATAATTGTTAGAGTCATGAGTCCTTAAAACCTATAAGTGTTTCTTCGTCACAGGATTAAGTCAAGGAAGCCCAACTCTGATGTCCATTAGTTTCGTTGACCTATTAAATAAGTTAAGTCAGTCGAGTCACCTTTTAAACTCGTGTGAAATAACTAAAACACTTAGTTATAAGAACAAAGATAATGTATTATACATGAAACAAATTTCATAAGAATTTTGTAAATGATCACAATCGAAAATGATGACTAATTTTAAGTTCCTGCACATAATATATAAAAAACATACCGACCAACGAGTTCTACTCGTTTCGGTGTTTCGTTTTATTGTGGCTTTCACCTTACTTGGACAAGGAGAAGAGATGCAACATTAGTTGATCGTGACGGGTGGAAAGAGGAGGTGAGGTCCCGAAATACGGTTCTGGACTAAGTCTCGGAATTCGTGTTTTCAGACGGACCCTTACACTTGTCACCATCCTGACTCCCGAATCTTGGATCTTAGTGAAACAGGATGGGTACATTGTTTCTGTTTTCGTAGTTACACATATCAGAACTTTTTTTTAAACGACCAACTACAGTAAGGAGTCGTAAATTTTTACAGTCAGAGACGTATTACATAAACGTGTAAATTGAGTTTCTCATCTGTCGCTTCCGACGTTGGGGTACCTACTCTGTCTCCCCGGAAACGTGATCTTCTGACCATATTGTAGTACGAGTGAGACAGGGACAAATAGTAGTGGGGGGTCAATAGTCAGACACTAACAGAACCTTTGATACCTTTAGTCGTTTGTGTCGTTTTATTGTTACGTGTCCCCTGGTCAAACACGTGTCCCGGGACCCTTCCCGGTCACCTTAAGAAGACTAGTGAACGGAAAACTGAAAAAGGGTATCTGGAACAAAAACGTGACTTTACAGACCTTACGAACCATCCCTACTTCACCAACCAGTGTTCCGTTAATACGAAGATAGTAGTTACCCTAGTCAGTAAACACCTGACTAAAGGTTCACTGATCACCATAGTAGTTACCTGATTCTTATGTTTACTTTCGTTAAAATATCATTTGTCTCGAAAGTATAAGGAAAAGGGTTTACTAAAAGTACAGTTGGGACCTATAGTCATTCTATTTATAATAACCTTTGTAAAATATTTGTCCTGGATCTCTCAGGACCTCTTCAATTTACCAAACAGGTTCCGGAGAGTCGATCACCACTCATCTATACCCAGAGGTCTAGAAAAGAGAAACATCTTGTGATGAGACTGAGATCAACCAATGAATTGTTGGTTCAAGTGAGTCGTCCTCGACCAACAAAAAATAAAATTCTGTTTAGTTAGTGATATAAACAAAAATCTCCTGTCTATTTAGGTAAATAAACTGAGGGTTGACCATAGTACCCTATTTTTAAAAGTTTTGTTGTTAGGACTCTTGACTAAGAAACAATGGGAATGTTAAACGTGACAGAAACGTCATTACTGTACCACACCCCTCACGATGTCAGCTATTTAGGAAGTTCGTTAGTAGAATTGGAGTTTCGTGGACTTGTAGTTTTATCTAGACAGTTCCATACCTCCGGGTAGTCTCCAAAAGGTGTGCTTAAGAGTTAGTGTCGTAGTAATGGGCACTTCTCAGTAGTCTTTAGACTCCAATGTACACTAAATGAGAAATAATTTGGTGATCCTTTCTCAGTTCCAATAAAGACATTTGGACTGAGAGTGAGTCAACGTAAGAGCCTTAGAAAGAACCCACCTTCTTTTCCGGAAGAATACACACAAGGACTCTCACTCTGAAGCGACACTTATAGTAAGGAGTGCGTACTGTGTCCCTCTTTTTATAAAACTCTAGACGAGTAGAAGATAAGGATATAGTACTGTGTTTTGTAGTCGGGTCAAACTCTAAGATAAAGATCAATACTTTACCTTTGACGATTCCTACTCCGTCTCTGTCTGACTGTTTTAGAGACGAGAGTGACTCGATTAAGGGATCACTCTTTTCATTTTTTATAATTTGATAAAAAGTGAAAAAAACAATAAAAAAACCGAACTCAAGAACTTTTTTTTTAACACTAATCCTTGGGAATGTATACTAGATGAAAGAATTACAGTAGAAGTGAAGATATAGGGGTCGTGAAACACCTCAAGACTCGTCTGTAATCAAAGAGTCATTTATACACACTACAGAGATCTACAAGACTGAAAAGATAAAGATTTAGAACTGAATAATAGGTCCCAGTAAAAAAAGACCCTGGTCTAAGTTTGACCTATGTTTATCCCGTTAGTCTTAGAGTGACTTCGGACAATGATTACTAAAATAACCGTTAATATAATCTACCAACTACCAACACACCTGTTATGGAGTCGAAGTTAGAAAATATCGGTGTTTGAATTTGGGTGCGACTAGAGAATTTTTGTTGTTGTTGACACACACTAAGTTGTTTACCTCGTACCTCACTTCTATGTCTACCTAGTTGTTTTAGGTAAAAGTGTAATTATGTTATAAAGTTTAAATTGTAAGATATCATTTAAATAGAGATTTCTTGTCGTAAAAAATTTGTCGTCACAGAAATGAGTATACGGTTGTTTCTATGGTTGTCTTCGGAGTAGTCCCTGTCGTAAATATCGACTCAAGTAACTTAATTTACTTTCTCTGTTTAATCAAGTTATTTTAGAAAACCCGTTGACGGTGGTGGTTATTATGACCCGTCGAGAGACAGAAACCTTTACCGTTAAGACCGTAATGCTTCCGTGTATTTCTGACTTATCTCGACTGTACATACATGTTGCATGGAACGTCGAAATATTCTTTTACGTGAAAAGTCTCTGTTGTCAAGAATGTGCAAACCTTGTTTTTTATTCTAACACTCTTTAGTGACGATTTCTTACTTTTTGTTTACTAACTTATTAAATCTTGTTGATTCGAACGTATGTTTACGGTAGGATCTTGAAACCTATCTTGATGTTTATGTAATATACTTTATATGATCTTTACACTCTCCTTTTGTAATTTAAATCGGTCCTAAATTTACCGTAACTCCGACGCATCTATTCGATGAGCCCATCACAAAAAAGGAGAGATAGAGACTCGGGAAAGTAAAGGACTACATAGCGTTTTCCTTTTCGAGACTCTGTTTGTATTTTCGACAGGAATAATACAAAAATCCGATAAACTTAGGTTTCCCCCCTTTAGATCCTCTCGTCCGTGAACTAGTATTCAAGGAACTCACTCCTCATTGTAAAATAGTGAAATGTAGAGGTTCCGTTGAACACGTCATGAGTAGTTAATAAATAACTGTCTGACTTTCTGACTACGAAAAGTTCTGACGAAAATAAAGATAAAATGAGACAACTTTTTGTCAAGTCTAGTAATTTAGACATTTCAGTCTACATAGAGACTTACGAGACATCTATATGTAAAATAATACCTCTTATACCCGAAAGGTCCACAGAGTCACCATTTCTTAGAAGGACGGTTACGTCCTCTGCGTCCAAACTAGGGACCCAGTCGTTCTAAGGGACCTCTTCCTTTACCGTTGGGTGAGGTCACAAAATCGGACCTTTTAGGGTACCTGTCTCCTCGGATCGGACCAACCTCTTAAAACTCGTAATAAAACGATCACACACTCTATTCACGTTAACATGTCATCAAACTTGTAAGAAACCGTAACGGAAAGAAACCCTTACATTATTTTTGACTGGAAAAGGTCAGGACACAGGTGACGACTCGAAAGGTTTAAACAACCGTATACCTCACGTCGTGAAAATGTCGTAGTATAAAATCCTAAACTTTATCGAGTTGACCTTAAAGTAGTGTAGGTGATCGAAGGAGGAACCTTCTTTTCGATACTGGTTGGATCTGTCGAATAATTTTTCGTCTCTGTAATGAAACGGTTGTTTCCAGGCAAATCAGTTTCGATACCAAAAAGGTCCTCAGTACATACCTATACCTACATTCTCAACCTGATATTTCTTTCGACTCACGACTTCTTGACTACGAAAACTTGACACCACAACCTCTTCTGAAAGTTCTCGGGGAACCTGACGTTCCTCTAGGTTGGTCAAGTAGGATTTCCTTTAGTCAGGACTTATAAGTAACCTTCCTGACTACGACTTCGACTTTGAGGTTATGAAACCGGTGAACTACTCTTCTTGACTGAGTAAACTTTTCTGGGACTACGACCCTTTCTGACTTCCGTCCTCCTCTTCCCCTGTTGTCTCCTGCTCTTGGTTGAGTTACCTGTACTTAAACTCATTTGAGACCCTAAACCATTACATGTCCCTCCGGACCGTACGACAGGTCCCCCGACGTTTCTTAGTCTGTACTGACTCACTTAACTTGACTTAACTCCTCGGACCACCCAATGTCAGGTACCCCAGTGTTTTCTCAGTCTGTACTGAATCACTGATTTTCTTTTGTTGCTTTCCCTCTTATATGTTTGTATTTAAAGTGAGATCTTTTAAATCTTTTATATCTTTATATACGTCTCTTGTTAAAATTTCAGAGAATTAGGGAGGATGAGACTCTAAATTTCAAATTTATATAAAGGAAGACCAAGAGAAATGATTGTGTATACTATCATAGAATTTTTGTTTAAATTATACAATATATAAGTAGAAAAGTGGATGTATATAAAAGGATGTGGTAAGAAAATTGAACTAATTATTACAGTACCAAATGTATTAGTAAGGGGATACTGACCTGTATATAAAGTTCAGACCCGACAATATTCATTATAACATTACCTGTAAGAATATATATTTGGTATTAGGGGTTTAGAGTCAGTGAAACAAAGATTAACAATTCATTACATCTCCCACATCACTACGAGTTCCCTAGTTTGACTAGTGTAAAAGAAATACACTTAAGAACAAAAGTTTATTGGTCGACCTTTTCAACCTTGTTATTAACGTTACGGTGGTTTTATGAATGTCTACTCAATGTTGTTTATTATATAAGTATCGTTCTGTTTTAACTTTTCTGGAGATTATAATAGGTAAGTGACGGTTCTGACATCTTTTTGAGGGGGGCGGCGGGGGGGAGGGGCGTTTCAACAAAAATTCTTGGATTAAAACCCTCTGAGGAAACCACCGGGTCACCCAATTCCGAAGTACAAGGGTTACGTCCCCCGGACCCAAGTTAGGCGCCAGTCCCTTGATCTAGGGTGTACGACGTTGATTGTCAAGCGTGCGACGTCGATTTCTGGGACATACGGTGTCGTTTCTGGACCCCACGGTGTCGACTCTGAACCGTGTCGGTTTTTGTTTTGTTTTATGGATTAAAAGTTCTGACTGACTAAATTCAGAACTCTATTAAGTTTTCACATAATATTCGTTTTATATGTGTTTTCACATAACATTCGTTTGTATAATATCCATCCATGTGTGTCACCCTCTTTCCTCTCCCTTATTCAGGATCGTCACTTCATTGGGTATCGTAGTATCCTCTCGGTGACCACCAAACTCTTCCAGACCACTGAGAAACTCTGGGGTGCCTACCATCGGACGGTCCGAGGAGACAGGTACTTTAAGGTCCGGTCATATGACCTCACTCATCGGTAAGGGAAGAGGTCCCTTAGAAGGATTGGGTCCCTGACTTGGGTCCAGAGGGGTGTAACGTCCACCTAGGAAGTGACAGACTGGGTGGTCCCTTCGGGTCCCTTCAGTTTATCACAGTTATCACCCGAATTACGGATACCACGTTTATGAGACTCCCACCTCAAATATGAAATATGAAAACAAAGGAGAGATGTTGAGTTTTGTAAGTTCGTGACGAGGAAAAAGAAAGTCGTTTTTATTATACAATTATTAACTTGTATCAGGTATCAGGGACTTAAGAAGGGTAGAAGTTTATACCGTGATCGTAAATGGACTGACGAACTCGGGACTGAACCCTCAGAAAGGTCGGTGAAACAGGAGTGGTATATAAGGGGTGATGAGGGGTGCGTTATTTATTCAGGTCACTAAGAGGGAGGTCTTATAAATCACTTCGTCAGGTAAATAGAAGTATTAATGACAATGACGAGATTAGGTTCGGTGGAATAGAGAAGCCTAGTAAGGTCCTCCGAGGAAATGTGTAGAAAGACAAGTTTAAAAGACCGGAAGACGTTTATTTCTGGAAAATTTTTTGTGATTAGACTAACCTAGTGACGGGAGGAATTTTATGGAGATATCGAAGTGTCACGTGAATCTAATATCTTAGTTAATAAATGTGTTGGACGTTGATGACAAATACTAGACAGGGACGGATTGAGAGGTCAAAGGAGAACATAGTGATTAAAACACTAAACCAGTCTGAAAGAAAGTAAAAGAACGTACCTAGGTTTAGAACGGACGGGATCCAGTACGACAAGAGATTCTGACTTTACTAAGGGGATGGAAAGGAATCAATATGGTCGTGTAAAGAGTGAACTTATCGGGAACGACGACGATTCAACGAAGTCAGCACAGGTTGAGACACGCTGGGGTATCTGCCGTCGGGTGGTCCGAGGGGACAGGGACCTTAAGAGGTCCGTTCTTGTACCCTCATCCAACGGTAAAGGAAGAGGTTACGTACTTCCACTTTTCACTTTCACTTCAGCAAGTCATCACGGACTGAGAAACACTGGGGTACCTGATGTCGGGTGGTCCGAAGAGACAGGTACCCTAAAAGGTCCGTTCTCATGACCTCACCCCACGGTAACGGAAGAGTCGAAAGGAATTTAGGTGTTTCAGTTTCAAAAACGTTGTGAGTGTTTTGTGACTAATAAAAAAACAATATCGTGTTCGTATTCTGTGTACTAATTTCGAAATTCATAAGATAGGTAAATATAACGGTTTCATATATTTAATTTCCATAATCTATACTTCTAAAAATTCTAAAAAAGGGAAATATAATAAGAAAATACCGAGAACAATATATAGAAGTACATGTTAGTGTTAAACATTACTGTAAATACAAAGTCACAGATACATAAATAAATTACAAACAGAAAGGATGGTCCAACTTCCGAGGTATTTCGAAAGTTGAAAAAGGATGGTCCGACTTTCGAGGTTTTTCGAAAGACGAAAAAAAAAGAATTTAGTAACTAGGGGTTCGTGAAACGTTAATGGATTTTATATCACTAGGGAGTTGTTTATACATATTTTACTTATTCACTGGTTCTTTGTCAGTTATAAAGTTTTCTTATAGGTCACTGTTCCATCCGTTAATTAATTAATATCTAATTAATTAAATATCCAAATAATAGATAAACGTCTATCTCATAAATGATTCAAACAGTTACTGGTTCACGAGTTATTTGACTTATTTAATTACTTATATACCTACTTAAAAATAATCCATAGTTTTATCTTATACTAATTTAAGACTACTTTCCCTCTCTTGGTATGGTTTCGTTGGTCCATTTATTGGACGACGATGTGAAAAGAGATTTTCATCAAACCTTCTCTTTCATACGAAAGGTAGCAATTACCAACTTAGCACGTAATACAGTAAACTAAGAGTATTCTTGTAACACTCTATCTCTGATATAGTAGGGGTAAACCACTTGTTACTTTAATTCAGGTTACAGATACTAATGAGTCTGACATCACCTAGGTCTTGAGTCTACGACTTAAAGATTGTGATCTCTGACTCACTTTTGTTCTCGTTCTCTTTTATACTCTGTCAATTACACTAAAACAAGATTAGAGAAGGAGACGTAGACACTGTTCCAATCAACCTGAAAATTATTTGACTATGTCGGGAAGTTATTCTTTGTTTATTTATGGGTTTATAAGGGTTCAGTAGGTCCAATTTTTAGACTAAAACCAGAATCTACGATAAGGATTATGAAACCCCTAACCGTTCTAAAATAAAAAGAAAGGTCGGTATATAGTTTTATATGAGACTCGATGTAAACGGAGAAAAAAAAAATTTGATTACTCTTTTCCGAGAGTTCTTTTGACGGAACCATGTCTTTTTGATGAGTATATGGTCGGTGTTATGACCGAAAAAAGGTATATTGGATTATACCGATTCTTTTACATACTGACCTTGTCTCACTCCTAACGGTTTAAATTGTTGAAAAATCATTCTTTTGACGGTGTCTCAGGAGACAAATCTGTATCTCATTAACGGTAAGTCTACGCTCATGAATAGGTAAGTGTAGTTGTTTTGACATTTCTGAAGATGCGTCATTGTTTTTGGTCTATGGACGGGCGGAACGGGTGAGTGTCCTCTCTACCTATTTATTTTCAACGGGTTCTTCCGAGAGTCACTATGATGTAACTTATACAACGGGAAGAACCCAATATTCCCGACTCACTGACTCATATGGGTTAATTCTAAGACATCCTCCCGGAGACTCAAACACATTTTAGTTTATCGAAGTGTGTCTTCTTTCCTACTTTCTTTTAAATGGTAAAGGACAGTACCTAAATAGTAATAGAAGACGTTTGTTGTAGAGACTGGTTGTAAAGACGAAGAATGAGGACCATGAGTCCATATCTATAGTTGTGATAGAATTGAAGTGGGAAAGAGAGTAGTGTTTATGTTACGTATACGCACACACACGAGGTAGCACAGACTGAGAATCCCTGGGGTACCTGACTTCGGACGATCCGAGGAACCAGGTACCCTCAGAGGTTCGTTCTTATGACCTTACCCAACGATAAAGGAAGACGTTCTCTAGAAGGGTTGGATCCCTGACTTGGGTACAGAGAATACAGAAGACCTGACCGTCCACCTAAGAAATGGTCGAATGGTCGATTCGGTAGCCCCTTCACGTGTTTATATTACTTATCGGTAGTCTAGACTCTTAAGAGGAACCCGACAAAGTCGGTACTCCCGAAGGAACAAAGGTAGGGTGATGACAAAAGAGACAAGTATTTGAAAACACGGACCCGAAGAGGTCGACAGTAGACTGGTCCGTGACGTCAAAGAAACCGACAAAACTCCGTACTCTTTACAAAAGTTCAATCTGTCTAGACCTAGACGTGAAGTCTCGACGGTGAATAAACGACCTACTGAAAACGCCTGACAAAATTAAAGAGACATTTCTACCTTTCGCAGAGAAAACGTGCCAACAACACCCTTGATTTACTCGATAGTGTACCGTCATACTGCGGGCTGTACTTCCTTTGTGAGTCATTCACAGCCGTTCGAGGGTACAAGACGTAGACAAGAGAAGGATTAGAGTCCCGGAAGACGTGTGAGGACGACCTCCGAAAACGGATTGATGGACACGTCTTTAAGTTTCCCTTTTTGTATGGTAACTGGAGCCTTTAAACGGAACCAGTAACTCCTTCCCTCACGACGGATTTTTAAGTCAGACTGGGTTCAATTTCTTTTTGATTGTAGTTGTAAAAACAACACTGAATCTCGATGATTCTTTCTCGTATTCGGGTCCCGTCTACCGACAAAACAAAATACATTTAACTTGTGAAACTAGTAAAAACAAAGACATTGTCCACTTGTTTAGGGATGGGGGTTCAACGAACCCTCTCTTAATCCGTTTCTCGATTTTTCGACTAAAAAAAGGGGCGTCGGTAAGGTCAGAGTCCATTGAAAAGTAAACGGGAGAAGGAGGAATCCGGGGTACCGGTGGTACAGATTGTAAAACAAAATTTGACACTAGGTCAGACCCGACATGGTACTACAAGAAGATTGTGAAGTTTGGAAAATAGTTTCAGATAATTTGTCGTATCAAAACACCCTTAGTCCTTTTTTCCTCAAAAAGGTACGGATCCCACTTCGGCTCTCTCTATCCCTCCCCACCTTTTAAGATTCTCCTACTGTCTTTAAACCTCGTCCTCCACTGTCCTTTTGTATCCGTAAGGGTCGTGAGAGAAAGCACCCCTAAGGATCTTTATACCTCTAACTCCGGGGTTATTGGGTCCCTCTCGAAACATTAAAGGTCCAATGTATGAATACTTGTTACTTAGTTGTCATGTTTTTTCCAATACTAATCAAATTTATTAAGTCTGTTGACAGCGACACATTACCTTTCATGACCGATCTACAATTTACTGGAGTTAAAATCCAAGACCACTGTGACGATTGACCAGTACCCTGAAACCCGTTCAGTGCTTGAGACGTCTGGAGTTCAAGGAGTTCCCATTTTCCTACTTCCCACACAACCTTCTCGAGACGATAAATGCCTAATCTGCTCGGTGTCATAAGTCCTTCCGAAGGGTCCACCGTGCCACCATTTGTTAGGTAGACGGTCACATCCTCTACGTTATCGACGCCCAAACTAGGGACCCAACCCTTCTAGGAAACCTCATCCTTTGCCGTTAGACGAGGTCATAATAGAAAACCTTTTTAAGGTACCTGTCTCCTCGAACCGTCCGATACCAAGTACCTCCACGTTTCTCGACTTGTGTTGACTTGTTGAGTCGTGTGTGTGTGTGTGTGTGTATGTGTGTCATGAGTCCTCTCCGAAGTGTCTCTTCTGACCGAGAGTCCCTTCTCAATTCTAAGTCCTATTGATCTTTTTTTTTCTTCACTCCTATAAAGTGAGAACGAGTCCTTGTTTCGTTTCGGTAAACTCGTCTTTGCGTGTTCAATTTAAGTACTCACTCGCGTAAGTTTTCATACCGACCCTCACAACCCCTTCGTACGACATAACTAATCCAGGAACCTATAGGTAAAGTGTGAAATAAGAACCTTGTCAGTCATCCTTAATCCCAAAAATTTATATTTACTATCAAACCTTTCTAAGTGTTAGTCACAGATCTTACTCTACTCAGTCCCTCCTTTATTCAAACCACTAAGAACTTTAGAATTAATTTTACCACTGTTACTTTGAAATCTACTTTTCTATTAGTCACTTCTTAGATCTTTACTACGTAAATAAAGAGAGGTTGGACAGGATAGCGGAGACCAATCAGACACCTCAATAGGAAAGAGTCTATGTTGTGAATTAAGATTAGGAACCCAGATTCTTAACTCGATAATTACTAAGTATTTAGTAAACCTTCTAAATAGATGTCTTCACGGTTCTAGTAAAAAAAACTATTCATATTTTACTGAAACCCGATAAAAAGTTTATCTCCAGAAAAGAAATTAACATACTAACTTATATTAAAATATTTAACATATCTGGTTATTAGGTGAGGTTTACTGAAGTCATTTTTTGTTTAGAGGTATAATAAGACTTTCTTATGTGTATAATATGTGTGTCTTTTGAACCCGGACGGAGATGGAATATTCCAAAAGGTGCCACCGAGTCCACAGAGTCTACCATTTCTTAGACGGATATTAACTCCTTTGGGTCCAAAGCAGGGACCAAACCCATCTAACGCGGTCTCTTTCCTTACCTCGGGTGAAGTCATAATAACGGACCTCTTAAGGTACCTGTCTCCTCGGACCACACGATATCAGGTACCCAGTGTTTCTCAACCCGTGCTGACTCACTGATTGTGATGGAATATTTCTAAATCAAGGACGAAGAGTGCAAAAAGAACTTTAGGTCGATTTTCATTCTCTAACAGAGTCTTTCTTACTCTTGAAAGTGGGACTCCTTCCGGATGTTGTATCCTTTGGAACTAGGAGGGTTAGTGGAAAGAGAAAAGAAACTGTGTCCTTCCAATAACGGTGGACCCGTGTTAAACTCTGGATCGAGAACCCCAAACTACGAATAGATCTTGTTTTATGGTGGGATCACCAGGAGTTCTACATCAGGGGTCTGGTCGTCGTAGTCATATTATATCTTTAAATGAGTTTTAACACTTTGAAACCGCGGGGAGGGGTGTGGATGACTTAATCTCTGCCCCTTTCCCCGTACCGTTTGACACAAAATGTTCAAGGGGTCTACTAAGGTCACAATTTCAAACTCTGAGTGATACAATTTCATAATCTCGTCTACGGGAATCGTTATTTTTACCAATCGTTATTAAGTGCCCCACCCCCACCTTTATTATATTTATTCTGAATGAGTCGACCATTCATTCTTAGGTGAACGTTACACCCTCTGGACCCAGGGTAGGGACCCAACCCTTCTAGGGAACCTCTTCCCTTCACGACCGATGGGTGAGGTCATAAGACCAGACCTCTTAAGGTACTTGAACATATCAGGTACCCCAACTTTTTTCATCCTGTGCCGACTTGCTGAAAGTGAAAGATGTTTAGACTTTCAATCCGATACTTTAATAGAAATGTGTCTCTTTCTTTCACTTCAACGAGTCAGTATAGACTGAGAAACCCTGGGGTACCTAACATCGGATGGTACGAAGAGGTAGGTACCCTAAAAGGTCCGTTCTCATGACCTCACCCAACGGTAAAGGAAGAGGTCCCCTAGAAGGACTAGGTCCCTAGTTTGGACCCAGAGGACGTAACATGTGTCTGTGAAATGTCTCTCTTGTTATGATTAAAGAGAGGGAGAAATTATGAATCTGTAAAATATCGTTAAATTTCTGGCATTTGATGGAATCAATGAAAAAGAAAAAACCGGCGTGGTGTACCATACACCCTAGAATTAGAGGTCTGGTTCCTAGTTTGGGTGTGGGTGACGTCCCGTTCGTGTCACAAAATTGGTGACCTAGTGTTCTCTTCAAGGGAATTAATGAGTAATTTTATTTACCAAACTTTCTTCCTTAGGTTTTAATTGACAGATGACCGTAATCGCTTCGAATTGACCCATGTATCGTAGGAGAATTGTTGGGATACTTCATCTTACTTTGTCTCAGGTTCTTACCTTACTTCAGGTTCGGATGGTCTTACATACTGGGGTAAGTAAAAGATAATTTGAAAGACAGTAGAATATTTATAATCAACAGAACGGAAAAAGGGTAGAGGGTGAGGGACGAAATAGAGTCAAAACTACGAAACTGTACTGTCAAAGTCCGGTTTATTATCTTCTTGGAGAAGTTTAATACCCATCATTTGTGAACCTTTTGTAATGAACGTCACGACCACGGTCCGATTTTTACGTATATCCAAGTTCTTCTCAAATCTCTATAATGGCCTATTATCTGAACTTTCCCGGAGACTTTCTTTCCTTTCTTTTTCTTCCGAACTCCTATTGTCACTCAAGATCTCCTACATGTCCAAAGTATTATATTGTATTTAAGGTTGTTATCAGGGAAGAACGGTAATAGAGTCTGTAGGCCGATATCTTGAACTTAAACTGGTTCACTCTATATAGAATCTAAGACTATAGACATTGTCAGATTACTGAACTCACAGTTTATAAGAGAAGTGAAAAAATAACTCTTCAATAGTAATGTCACCTTTCACCTTTTTCGTCTTCTACGATGCATATATGGTAAGTCCGTTGACCTTTCTTTAAATATAAATGGTATACGATTTACACACAGAAACCTTCCTTTCAATACTGGTTGGATCTATCGTATAAGTTTTCGTCTCTGTAATGAAACGGTTGTTTCCAGGCAGATCAGTTCCGATACCAAAAAGGTCACCAGTACGTACCTACACTCTCAACCTGACACTTCTTTCGACTCGTGGCTTCTTAACTACGAAAACTTGACACCACAACCTCTTCTGAGAACTCTCAGGGAACCTGACGTTCCTCTAGGTTGGTCAGGTAAGACTTCCTCTAGTCCGGACCCTAAAGAAACCTTCCTTACTACGATTTCGACTTTGAGGTCATGAAACCGGTGGAGTACGCTTCTCAACTGAGTAACCTTTTCCGAGACTACGACCCTCCCTAACCCCCGTCCTCCTCTTCCCCTGCTGTCTCCTACTCTACCGACCTACCGTAGTGACTGAGTTACTTACACTCAAACTCACTTGAGGCCCTCAACCACTACCTGTCCCTCCGCACTGCACGACGTCAAGTACCCCAGCGTTTCTCAGCCTGTGCTGACTCGCTGACTTCACTTGACTGACTTCACACACAGTTTACGGTATGTAGAGAGAAAATTACAAAGTCTATTTGGGTGTTCCTCTCACAAAAAAGAGAGATGAACATCTACTCTTTCGTGTCCGAACTCTCCAATTCCTTGAACGGTTCGTAGTCTATCTCCACCTTCTCAACCTTGATCTTACGTGTAGAATTAGATCGAGGAAGGGTGGCGAGGTTTCCCTTTGTAAGTTCTTCTTCTTTTTTTTTTTTTTCTTAATTTCTTTCTTTCTTTTCCAACAAGTCAATGGGTCAATAAAGTAAGTGACAACAAACTTGTCTTCGTTAACTACAGAATTTAGTTAGACTAGTTGACGTGTTCTTGACCAACAAACCTAAAAAAAATATTTCCAAACTAACTTTCGGTCAATAAAGTCACCGGTATACATCTGGACCTGAATTATTTACTAGTGGAAACTCAGGGGGTCGACCTTCTCGTGCTTTCTTCGGCCTCCGTTCAGTTACCGTTTAGCGGTGGGGTTTGTTTAACGCCGTACATTCGAGGCTTTGAACTTAATGGGAAATTCCTAATTCCAAGTCCTGACACTTTTTAATTTTTACAACGGATCGGATCCTTTATCGTATACTTAGTTTTTATAGTAATGATTCGAATTGACGTGAGGATTAGAAGGTGAAAGTACTGTAGATGAGACAAAACAATAAGAATTACCTGGTTTAGGGGAAAGACCATTACAAGACCTTTAAGATAAAAACACCATTAAATTTTTCAGTATACCGTACAAGAAATGTAAACCAAATACATCCTCAATTCTGGTGAAGTTTGTATGAAAAGAAAAAATCAGACTACCGATAAATTATAACACAGTAAGTGACCAACTTTATTTTCATCCAATTAGACGTTTTTATGTACTTGTGAGTTTTTTCTGACTTAACATAGAAATCTTTACTAAAAAAAAAAAGTTTCAGTCTGTAGTTTCCGACGTATCACGTCTTTCAAATAAAACTCTCCGAAGTCAGTTTTGTCAAACCTTTGATACTTTACTCAGTAAAAAAGAATTTCTTTGAATTGAAACAGATAAGGGTGACGTAAGAACCAAACCATCCTCTGTAGAAATAAGGTGTCCTAAGATTTTCGTACAAATTCTAAGGTATCCAAATCATAATGTAGTGATTACCGAAGATTACTCTAGGTCCGTTATCGTTCTCCCCTCTTTTCTTGTCGTGTTTTTGCCTTAAGATGTTGTAGTTCATGGTACACTTTGTACCTTTTCAGGTACGAAATAGATACCGACTTCGGTAGACCGTTTTCCTTTTTTTTCCCACAACCCCTCCTAAGTGTAAGATAGTTGGTCTACGTCTACTGTTCTATGGATTACAAGCTGTTAAACCTTAGTCAGTAGATTTCCCGACTTAAAAAATGAAAAGTTCGTCTACACACGACGGGACATTTTAGACACTTTGTACGTTTTTAGAGAAGACATAAGTAAGATAACTCACGACCGACAACGACAAATCAGAGATTCAGCACAAGTTGAGGAACACTGGAGTACCTGACGTCGGACGGTCCGAGGAGGCAAGTACCCTAAAGGGTCCATTCTTATGACCTTACCTAACGGTAAAGGAAAAGGTCCCCTAGAAGGACTGGTCCCTAGCTTGGGTGCAGAGGAAATGGTGACTCGGTAGACCCTTCGCATAATTCACGAATTCAGAAATCAATAAACAAACTAAAACAGGAGTATTTGTGGAAAATACATTCATAATATGGTTACCATGAAAATTCTACTACAGTCCCACATGTATTCTTCTATTATACTTTTGGTTTGGAAGGGGTACGGTTCGTTGAGACCGTAAAGTTCCTACTCCCCTGTCATCCCCAACTATCCTACTGGGTGTCTCTAATCATTTACTATTACCTATTTACTCTATTTACCTCTGAAAGATCTTAAAAACGAATTCCCGAGGTTTCAATTTGAAAGGTTAGATGTCTACCCATACTATTATTGGTGATTGTTGTCAAAGATAGCTTCCCACCCCGACACAAGGGAGGGACAATAAACTGGACTCCGGTTTGATACCACCTCCATTACTTCTATTGCCACTGGAGGAAGTCTTCCAGGGTACGTGTGTGACGACGTGAGTCACGGCGGTTGGGACGTCGTCTGGCGGTGCTGGGTGCGGAGACGTCTCTGAGGACCTGTGAGGGGTCTTTCAGACCCAGTCAGAGAACACCCCAGGGACGAGGAAAGAGGACCCAGGACCATGTGTGTTCCAAGACAAACACGGGAGGTTCTCGGATAAAGGG
The DNA here is from genome assembly GCA_006410555.1 of Capra ibex. Taxonomy (NCBI): domain Eukaryota; kingdom Metazoa; phylum Chordata; class Mammalia; order Artiodactyla; family Bovidae; genus Capra; species Capra ibex. The sequence goes on from SJYO01052474.1 coordinate 15,091,493, forward strand.
TCAGGACCCATTCAAGACCGTCGAGACACCACCCCAATTACCGCTGGAGCAGGTTCTCCCGAATACGGTATAGGTCCAGACGACGTGGGTCTCGGGGACCGGGACACCGTCAGGTGACGACTGGGCACGGAGGTGTCCTCTGTGAGTCTATGTCAAGACAGAGTCAGAGACACCCTAGAGACCCGACTTTGATCCGACGTAGAGACTTCCACGTGAGGATTAGGAAAGGAGTCCTAAGTCCAGAAACCTTGTGCAATTATGTCAAGAGGTCCTTAAGGTAAGTCAGTGCATAGTGTACGAGCTTCGAATTTACTACTTTTTACAGAAATTTTTCGTCTCTGTAATGAAACAGTTGTTTCCGGGCAGATCAGTTTCGATACCCAAAAGGTCATCAATATATACCTACATTCTCAACCTGATATTTCTTTCGACTCACGGCTTCTTGACTACGAAAACTTGACACCACAACCTCTTCTGAGAACTCTCAGGGAATCTGACGTTCCTCTAGGTTGGTCAGGTAGGATTTCCTTTAGTCAGGACTTATAAGTAACCTTCGTGACTACAACTTCGACTTTGAGGTTATGAAACCGGTGGACTACGTTTCTTGATTGAGGAATCTTTTCTGGGATTACGACCCTTTCTAATTTTCGCCCTCCTTTTCCCCTACTGTCTCCTACTCTACTAACCTACTGTAGTGACTGAGTTACCTGTACTCAAACTCATTTGAGACCCTCAACCACTACCTGTCCCTCCGGACCGCACGACGTCAGGTACCACAGCGTTTTTCGGTCTGTGTTGACTCGTTGACTTGACTTGACTTGACTTGTGGTCAAATATTGAAATATCACAGTTTTGAGAGACAGTGTTAGTGTAAACTCGAAATAGTGTCCGGACAATGTGTCCTTCAAAAGATTTTTGGATAGGTTGTTAAAGTAGAGTTTCGTTGAGTTGTTAATAACTGGACTCAGACCTCCCAGGTATATATTTCATGACATGATCAGTATCACCTCTCCCTCGTTTCGTTTCCAGTTACTTCCGGGTCAAAAACAGAAGTTTCTTAAATTTGTCCCTCTGTCTGTGTTGGTTCATATCTTTCGACTCATATTTTTTATGTTATCCCTGAGAGGACCACCAGGTCACCAATTCTTAGACGGAAGGTTACGTCCCCTGAACCCGAGTCAGAGACCTTCTTCTTGATTCTAGGGTGTACGTCGTCCCGTTGATTCAGGTGCACAGTGTTGATTCTGGGTTTCGTCGGTTTATTTATTTACTTATTTAAAGTTTTAAAATATAATTTTTATTTTTTTATTTTTACGTTATTTTGTATGGATTAAGAGAAGTTTACTTCATCGTGTTCAACGAAATTCTAGACCTTTCCTTCAAACTTTTCCACTACTATTTTCCGTGACAAAATCTTTCAGTTTTATGAAAATATGTTCTTCCACAGGTGCAGTGTCTAATAAATATCACAATCGAAAGTGAGTATACTGTTAATAAGTTGTGACTGTCGTAAGGTCCTCACACAATCAGTCACAGAAAGAAATTTTTTAATATTGTAATTTAAAACAGTTTAAAGAATACTTTTAGTGGTGTTATACTGTAAGTTGAGTTCTTATATTAGAGTCAGTCAGATGATGTACGGAATAAATATGGTACAACCCGTTGTGTAAACTGTTCACTTAGCTAGTTTACATACAGAACAAGTCTGTGTACTAAGATCTTTAAGGTCTTTCAGAGAGAAGTAAGTTAAATAGGTCATAGTAAGTGGTTTATTTGACTAACAGTCTTGTTTCGTTCCTTCATATTGTAAAAGGGTGTATGGCTCCTTTACTCCGTTTGGAGTAAAATTCAGGTCTGTAAAGTTGTCATTTTCCATCGATGACCGTAGAGTAATTTATGTTTTAAGATTTTGACTTGTAAAGACTAAAGGGATGATACATATTGAAATTGAATCGTTCGTCATGACATGGACTTTGTTCTATCTCAACGGGTTCCTAACTGTGGTAGAAGTCGTAGTAGTAGTAGAAAAACCACTTTTCAGTGTTTTAACAGTCAACAAAACAATCAGAGTTGATAAAATAATTGTCCCGAGGGGACCATAGAGTCGACCATTTCTAAGACGGACGTTACGTCCTCTGGACCCAAGCTAGGGTCCAAACCCTGCTAGGGGACCTCTTCCCTTTCCGATGGGTGACGTCATAAGAGTGGACCTCTTAAGGTACCTGACGTAACAGGTACCCCAGTGTTTCTCAACCTGTGGTGACTCGCCGAAAGTGAAAGTGAGAGTAAAACAATTATCAAATCCTGAAAGGGGATGTTCACAGACCGGTCATCTTAAACTATACGACTTCAAATGGGTAAAAATATTCTTAATATACGATTTAGAAACTTCCTGTGTTCCTTTCTACCTACCGATCTGTCTATCTGTCTGACCCCAATATTGACAACAAAAGTGATATCTATAGAAGTCTGTAATGGACTGAGAGATAATATTTTGTATCCCTTTAAACAAAGGAATTGTGGTACAAAATGTGAAGGAAGGGATAAAATTTTATTATAGTAATAATAAAAAATCAATGATTCCAAATGTTGTAAATGTAAAATTTAGTATTATCATTGTCAACAAATCGGAATCAAAATATAAATTAATATTTATATTAGATTCTAATTATATTTTGTTGTACAATGTAATATTCGGAAGAAAATTTATTACCCTTACGAGTGTATATAAAATTTCAACTTTGAAGATGGTATAGGGTGGTGGGGGACGAAGGAGGGTGGAATGGAAGGTCCTTTTTTTTTAACCCGTTTTAACGTTTCATTGTGTAAAAAAAAATTTAATCCGTTGGTACCTGTAGATCACGGATGTCCCTTAGAGTAAAATTTAATACACTTAGTGATTTACACGTTCTCTCAACTTGATATTTCTTTCGACTCGTGGTTTCTTAACAATGAAAACTTGACACCACAACCTCTTCTGAGAACTCTCATGGAACCTGACGTTCCTCCAGTTTGGTCAGTTAGGATTTCCGTTAGTCAAGACTTATAAGTAACCTTCCTGACTCTTACTTCGACTTCGAGGTTATGAAAGCGGTGGACTACACTTCTTGGCTGAGTAAACTTTTCTGGGAGTACGACCCTTTCTGACTTCCGTCCTCTTCTTCCCCTGCTGTCTCCTCCTCGACCAACCTACCGTAGTGATTAAACTACCTGTACTCAAACTCGTTCGAGGTCAATTACCTGTCCCTTCGGACCGTACGACTTCCGGTACCCAAACGTTTCTCAGTTTGTGCTGACTCGTTGACTTGACTTTCCACATTCCATCTGGAAGTCTAGCAAATTTGTAAAGATCACCTATTATGTCGGTTTTTCAGAAGGTCATCGGTCTACGAAAAAGAGATAGAACACATGATAAAACATATATGAAATATGACATTGAAAAGAAAGTTATGAGACATATAGTGTGTTTTCATACATTTATCCTAGTAGGTTGTAGATCTGAAAGTATATAGAAAGTCGTTAGAAAATCCGGGTCTTCATAAAATGGACCTTCTGATTTACACGAGATAAATAAAAATGGACACAGTCTAAAGAGAATGTAAAATGACTAGAAGGAAATTTTTTGTCTTGATAAAAGAATATCTTTGGTTATCTGAAACCTCATTGTACCAAATTTCCCGTCGAGGAGATAAGTATCAAAAGTCTAATGACAGGTAGACACGACACGATACGATTCAGAGTCAGTACAGAGTGAGACACTAGGATCCCGGACATCGGGCGGTCCGAGGAGACAGGTACCCTAAGAGGTCCGTTCTTTTGACCTCACCCAACGGTACGGGAGGAGGTCTCCCAGAAGGGCTGGGTCCCTTGGACGCAGAGAATGCAGAGGACGTAACCGTCCTCCCAAGAAATGGTGATCACGATTGACCCTTCAGGGTGACAGGTAGATGTGTCCCAGTTTTAGTAGTCTAGTCAGTCAAATTAGAGTGATGTCACATCTGTCTGATGGGTTGATGAGAGTAGTTATACCTGACTTCAATGTGAATCTGATACCGAATCTTCAAAGACCAATAATATATACATTTCTCTGTACTGAGTTTCAAGGGAAAAATCTAAGTTTAAGAGGACTTTTAGTTTTGACTTGACCCATCTTCCGACTTTTTATTCGTGCAATTGTTTTAATATTCTGGTGCAGACTAAAAGTGCTCTGGGTAATAAAGTCAAGGACAATAGAAAAGTCCATATAAAAGTACCGAGAGAATTAGGAAAGAAATTTTGAACCTTCTACTGATCTCTTTGTCTTTGAAAATAAACCCCCCTAATAATCACAAGGTGTTAAGAAAGGTAACCCGTTATTTCTGACCGGTGACCACCGTCTCCCTATAAGTTCGCCGTCAATTGATCTCGTACGTCTTGATACCCTACGGTACAGACCCTCCACGGTGTTTCTCCGACCAGTTAAAAGTGTTGGAACCAACTGTTAAGAGATGATACTCCAGACTGAGAGAGAGAAGTGAATACTTTAATTTCGATAAAAAGGAAAAGGTAGAGATGTCCCTGAAATACTAATTTTTTATTATGTATACTAATTTTGTTACATAAAATACGCGTCAATAACACTCCGAGATGTCACTAAAATGTTGCCGAAGAATCGACAACTGACTTGAAAGGTTTTGAAATATCTCTACTAAGGTTGTGCTGACCTGACCTAGCTCCAAGACTCCCATACGCTCATGAAAACAATTCCTCAGAACTCATAAGGTTTGCGATTCCCACACCTAGAGGGAACGCGAAGTGATGTGGTTGAGTTTTGTCGTGCAAATATCACTCACAAATGATAGCGTGATCTATGTCACGCTCCTCGTGACTCTTATTTCGATACTTGCACTCTCTGTCACAGGGTCACGAGAATTCACGTTGTAGATAATCCCCATACTTTTAGTTTATAGTGTTACGTCACACTATTGGAACGACATCTCTTTCTTAGCGCGTAACAGTCTCGTGTCTCTTCCGTTAGTCGGTTTGTACTCAGACAATTCGAAAGGATTCCTTCACTGTAGATTCGACTCTGAAGTCCATCGTCTCATTCTCCCACACCTTACCGTACCTCTTAGAAAAAATTAGAGGGTCTCTCTCGGTAAACACGGAGTTCATATAAGAGGTGCGATCCCGAAACCAAGAAAGAGGACCCGGAGTGGACCCCAGTGAGAAGGCAGACCAGTCTAAGGGACAGGAGCCAAGGAGAACGAAACATGTCATAGTCTTCTCGAATGTCTCCTCTCTCCCCTTCTTCTGTATGCAGATCTTAAATCTAGACCTGGATGACGGAAAAGAAAGTTTCTTTCCGGGAGAAATCTCACCAGTCAAGTCTGAAAGAGGTCACTGACTTGTACCAATTTTAGAGATGGTGTATGAGGACCGTAGGTCAGAGGACAGAAAAAGGAGGACTTCAAAAGGTAAGGTTTGTTTGTTTTTACCACCGTACACCTGATGACGGTAGTCAACCACCGAACCAAAACTAGAACCTCTCACGATATCTGTGGTCGGAGTCTGACGTAGGTCCCCGAAGGACCTCGCACCGACGGTAGACAGGACGAAGGCACCACTGGGTGTCTTCGAGACCGTGTGACCACCCAGTAGGTCAATGTAAAAGGTCTCTCTTCACTATTAACGTTCTAAATGACTCGTCTCTTTATACTGGGTAATTTTAGTTGGATTTTTATTAAAAACGAGACTTTTTCTTTTAGATTAATGGAACCAGAAGTGATACTTTTTAACCCAAGTAGACCCATATCTCTGTACCTGGGAAGGAAACTTCATCTAACATGTAAGGTTTTATAGAGACCGTCTCGGACCCCAGACGAAGACTAATCTATTAACTGTATTTGGAAGGAGGTTATTTGTGACTTGGGAAGTTTTTGTCTCCTTGGGTTCTTATTTTATGTAGATACAAAACTCGTCTTTCGAAAGACACTATTAACCAATAGTCTTTCGTCAAATGAAAAGGAAAATAGTTGGTCGTAATTCTGAATTCTGTGTTTTTCATATGACGTACTTTAAGATCGACTTTGAAGTTTGGTCAGAACCTAGATAAAATCTACCATAGTCCAAATAGTAACTGGAATTCCATCATGAAGGCATAAATGTCACAAGGTAGGAATAGGGTGTTTTGATTTAAGTAACGATTATTGAAGATCAATTTTTTATTCATTCATGATCCTTATGTTTCCTCATGTAGTTCCGACATATAACAGTGGGACGAATAAATTGAATATACGTCTCATGTAGTACTCTTTACGACCTGACCTTCTTCGTGTTCGACCTTAGTTCTAACGACCCTCTTTATAGTTATTGGAGTCTATACGTCTACTGTGGTGGGAATACCGTCTTTCACTTCTCCTTGATTTTTCGGAGAACTTTCACTTTCTCCTCTCACTTTTTCAACCGAACTTCGAGTTGTAACTCTTTTGATTCTAGTACCGTAGGCCAGGGTAGTGAAGTACCCTTTATCTACCCCTTTGTCATCTTTGTCACAGTCTGAAGTAAAGACCCCCGAGGTTTTAGTGACGTCTACCACTAACGTCGGTACTTTAATTTTCTGTGAATGAGGAACCTTCCTTCCAATACTGGTTGGATCTGTCGTATAAGTTTTCGTCTCTATAATGAAACGGTCGTTTCCAGGTAGATCAGTTCCGATACCAAAAAGGTCATCAGTACATACCTACACTCTCAACCTGACACTTCTTTCGACTTACGACTTTTTAACTACGAAAACTTGACACCACAACCTCTTCTGAGGATTCTCAGGGAACCTGACGTTCCTCTAAGTTGGCCAGGTAAGATTTCCTCTAGTCAGGACCCTAAAGAAACCTTCCTTACTACGATTTCGACTTTGAGGTCATGAATCCGGTAGAGTACGCTTCTCTACTGAGTAACCTTTTCTGAGACTACGACCCTCCCTAACTCCCGTCCTCCTCTTCACCTACTGTCTCCTGCTCTACCGACCTACCGTAGTGGGTGAACTACGTGTACTCAAACCCACTTGAGACCCTCAACCACTACCTGTCCCTCCGGACCGCACGACGCTAAGTACCCCAGCTTTTCTCAACCTGTGCTGACTCGCTGACTTAATTCCTTAGGTCGTGTAGATTGTGACGACATACTATATATAGCTATCCTTCAACTCTGTCCTTTAGGACATTCAAGAGTAGTGTTTCTCTTTAACAAACAGGGAAATAAGAAAAGAAGAAAGACAAAATAGATATTCTTTTCTACTTACAATCGAGTTGAATAACACCATTAGTAAAGTGTTAGATGTATACTTTTAGTTTGGAAGTACGACATACGGAATTTGAATATGTCCCTCCATTCAGTGAATATGAAGTTATTATAGAACACCGATTATTTTTAAAACTGTTCATTTCGTGACATAAGTGGAGTCTTATAAACCCACAAGTGTGAGTTTTATAGAATTCACACGTACACGCACGATTCAGTGAAAGTCAGCACAGACTGAGAAACGCTGGGATACCTGACATCGGACGGTCCCCGGAGACAGGTACCCTAAAAGGTCCGTTCTCATGACCTCACCCAATGGTAAGGGAAGAGGTCCCCTAGAAGGGTTGGGTCTCTAGTTTGGACACAGAGAATACAGAGGACGTGACCGGTCACCCAAGAAATAGTGATCCCGGTGGACCCTTCGGGTCAAATTCATGTGGTACTTTTTTTGTTGTTGTGTTTTGTTGAACACACACACACTGAACGGAGGAGGATGTTTTCAACACTATATATATATATATACGACGATTCAGTGATTATATGTATATAATGATTATATACATATATTTATATATGATTATATGCATATATATACCTAGTTTGAACTTTTGTCAATTGATTCTTTTCCCCCTTTTCCCTTTTGAGACACCAAAGTAATTCTTCTCCAATATAGAGTCACTCACCTTCCAATGAGACTCCTTTTGATAACAAACTTTTAAGGATAGAACGACGGTGTGTGGACACTGAAAAGTCCGTTTAGGATATACCCCTTTATTTTTTGTTATAGGAGACAGAACTTTCTGAAGAATATATTACCTCACTCATTCTCTTAAGGACGGAGTGAGTCGAAAGATTCATGAAACACGTTTGACTAAAGATGGAAGGGTATACCAAAAAGGTAAATCGAAAACATATGAAGTACTTTCCTTTGTTATTGAAACAAGACAGGAGTTGTACGACATGAAACACTTCTATTAGAAAATCTTCTTTGTATCAAAAAAGATTTTGAAAGTCAAGGTACACTCAAACAGAGACTTTTCACACCCCTTCACAGTTATTTGTTGTGAGTCCAAGAACGCACATTCTTCCAGTCCAAAATCTTCTGCTGACACCAACGATACTTAATAAAGAACAAAATTTTTCAGAAAGGATGTACTTATTCTAGACACCCAACATGGTTTCAACTAAAGAACCCAAAACTACCACATGACACCACATGACATCACTATCCTCTTCCGTGACCGTGGGGTGAGGTCATGAGAACGGACCTTTTAGGGTACCTACCTTCTCGGACCATCCGACGTCAGGTACCCCAACGCTTCTCAACCTGTGCTGACTCGTTGTAGTGAAAGCGAAAAGTGAAAGTACGTAACCTCTTTCTTTACCGTTGGGTGAGGTCACAAGAACGGACCTCTTAGGGTCTCTGACCCCTCAGACCACCCGACGGCAGATACCCCAGTGTATCTCAGTCTGTGCTGACTTCGCTGAGTCGTCGTCGTCGTTGACATCAATATATTCTATAATGGTGACCCCTTTTGCCTCACTTCCCAAGAATTCCTGGAGACACATGATAAAAACATTGAAGGACGTTTAGATATTAATAAAGTTTTATCTTTCAATTTTTTACTTTTATTTACAGTCACCAGTTTTTCGTGTTTGTTTCTTTTATCGGGAAAGACTTCCATGCACAGACAACTCTGATATTGACAAACAATTTACCTTGAGAAGGAACCTGTATCAGGACATCTGTCGTTCGAACAGATGGAATGTGAGGAGGATTCCATGAGAGAACTGTCAAAACTGGCATGTATTCTGATCACTATTTTTTACTTTTATTTTTATTTTGGGTTTGTTAGTGGTAAAGGATTGTTTACATTTGTCGTCAAGTGACGAGACCAATATTGTAATTGAAAGAGATGTTATTAGGTCGAGTTACTTAGGTGTGGAGATTATCGGTGACGAAGTTTTTGTTGTCTATTTACTAATAAAAATTTTGGTCCTTCTTTTGTCTAAAGTAGTCCCTAAAGTAGTAATTAAAGTAACAAGATGGTAGACTAAGTCATTTTGGAGTGGATGATTTCGGTACCCTAACAGTTACTTTACACTGGACGTGACCTTGGTTACTTTAACAGAAATGAACATAAACCGTCTTTTGTAACTAGTATATTAGTTACGGGTTTCACAGGAATGAGAGATTTGAAATGGATAATTAAACCTCTAAGGTTTTCAGAAGATTTTACGGTCAAGTCAGTTTCGTCATTGTATTTGTATTTAGAAGGTTTGAGGAACTTGGGTGAGGTCATAAGAACGAACCTCTTATGGGTGTCTGTTTCCCCGGACCACCCGATGTCAGGTACCCCAGCGTTTCTCAACCTGTCTTGACTCGTCGATTCGTGTCGTGTATGTTTTGTCGGGTGTCGATCGAATTTTACCGACTTATCGATGACAAGTCCTTACCAAAACAACGACACTTACATGTGGACTAGATTCTTTCGATAGGATTTGAATAAATAAAAACTTTAAATAACTAATAATTAAACCGACGGAACCCAGAATCAACGTCGTACGTCCCAGAAACCAACGAGCTTGAATCATCACACCGAACACCCGAATCAACGAAGGTCCCATACATCGCAGAATCAAGGGGCTGGTCCCTAGTTTGGATACAGGAGACGTAACGTTCTACCTAAGGATTGGTGACCTGGTAGTCCTTTCAGGGGATTTGAGAAAGTTTATAAAACCTCATCGGAAATTTTACGTTTGATTTATATTAATCAGTTCAAGGTGAAAGAGATCGTATACTTTTAATGATTGATCTTTTACGTTCTTGAGGTTATTTTCCAACAATTAACTATTCGACACTCTAAGAATCAGACTTCCACTACCGTCCTAGGAAGACAAGGAGTTGGAGTAGATCAAAAAGACCTTTGTGTCAACGACCAAACTATATGTGTATATTGGTCTACGACAATGTGAACTGAACTATATTGTAAAACGAAATAAACTTTTGAGATATCAGATATAAACACGTATATTCGAGAACGTGGAAAGGTCTTTTTATTTTATAATCCTGACTTCCTTCTAACGTTGGTCTTCCTGTCATGGATTGACTTGATTTAATGGTTTGAGAATCGATCCGAACCTCTTTTTGTCTTTCGTTACCCGTTTTGATCACAAGATCTAAACCAGTTCTTTTCTGATCTACCTAAGTGTTGAGTTACTGGGACCAATTGCATTGACGTTAATTTTCCTTCTAAGAATTCTTTGACTATAAGTGTTTTCCTTATATGTGGTCAACTGAAAAATTATCTGAAAAAATCTCCTTTCTATAAAAATTTACGAAATAAACTATTTTTGTTAGAAAACTCTGACAGTATATAATTATCACAATTCATAAGCCCGAAGAGTTCATTGAGTATACCATTTCTTAGACGGACGTTACGTCCTCTGGGTTCAAGCTAGGAACCCAACCCTTCTAGAGAACCTCTTCTCTTACCGATGGATGAGGTCATAAGAACGGACCTATCAAGGTACCTGTCTCCTCGGACCACCCGACGTCAGGTATCCCAAAGTTTCTCAACCTGTACTGACTTTTCCGACTTGTACGTGCGTGTGTGTTCACTGATTATGTGTAAACTAGAGATGAAAGTAATAAAGGTACGTAAACCAAGTTTGTAGTCTAAAGAGTCAGGTTGACCAAGTCATTTCAACAAGTCGAATCAGTTTTGGGATCTGGGACTGTCGAAGATCTTCAATTTTGAGACCCTGACCCTAAAGTATCAGGATATGTAAGGGAGTTGGAATATTTTGGTATTCTTTTAGTAATCAAACCAGTGAGGAGGTCTTGTTACTGATCCCATGTTGTGACTACTGGGTCGTCCTCGACCACGTCTAGTCTCGTCGACTAACCTCCTTGTGACGACCACTAACACTTCTTGGTCCTCTTCGACTCTCTTTGTGTGTCACCCTACGTCCCGAGTCGAGGTACTTCTTCCCTCTCTTCCTTCCACCCATCATCCTTATTAAAAACTAATCTCTCTTCAAGACTCTTTCAGTCCGTTCCTGAAGGGACCGTCAGGTCACCAATTCTGAAGTGAAAGGTTACGTCCCCTAGACCCAAGTTAGGGACCTGTCTCTCGATTCTAGGGTGGACGAAATACCGGTTTTTTGGTTTTGTATTTCGTCTTTGTTATAATATTGTTTAAGTTATTTCTGAAATTTTTACCAGGAAGGGGGTGGAGGTTAGAATTTTTTCTTCAGTCAGTTCTGGATCCCATCAGGAGTTTTGGTTCAACGGGTGGTCTCCTCAGGGTGTAGAGGGTCCTTGTTCGGATGAAATTATAACGACCGTTCCAAGGTACCCTAGACACCAAAGTCGTTCTTGTGTCTGAAATTTCACGTCGACGACTCCGTAGCTCGTTAATATGGGGGTTGTCGACTTCCCGACTCTCCGGTAAGTTATCGACGACGACACCTGAGTTGAACTGGAAAGCAATGAGGAGATGCAAGTGGAAAGTGACAGTAGTCCAGTCACTTAAGAGGTCTTTCAGAATGTTATTACAGACATAACAACACGAAATTATATTTATAGAGGTATACTGTATAAAAATAGAGACAGAATGAGGACGAACTAGAAATTCCGGGTCTACTTTGGGGTAGAGGAGGTTCATCAGAATAATCTAGTGCTACTGAAGGTAAATTTGAGAAAGAGGACGAGACCGACCTAGACTGAGGACGGAAGATAGTAAAGGCAAGTCAAGTCAACGAGTCAGTACAGGTTGAGAAACGTTGGGGTACTTAGCGTCGTGCGGTCCGGAGGGACAGGTAGTGATTGAGGGCCTCAAGTGAGTCTGAGTGTAGGTAGTTCAGTCACTACGGTAGGTCGGTAGAGTAGGAGCCAGTAGGGGAAGAGGAGGACGGGAGTTAGGGAGGTTCGTAGTCTCAGGAAAGGTTACTCAGTTGAGAAGCGTACTCCACCGGTTTCATGACCTCAAAGTCGAAATCGTAGTAAGGAAGGTTTCTTTAGGGTCCTGACTAGAGGAAGTCTTACCTGACCAACCTAGAGGAACGTCAGGTTCCCTGAGAGTTCTCAGAAGAGGTTGTGGTGTCAAGTTTTCGTAGTTAAGAAGTCACGAGTCGAAAGAAGTGTCAGGTTAAGAGTGTAGGTGTGTATTGGTGGCCTTTTTGGTATCGGAACTGATCTGCCTGGAAACAACCGTTTCATTACAGAGACGAAAACTTACACGATAGATCCAACCAGTATTAAAAAGAAGGTTCCTCATTCGCAGAAAATTAAAGTACCGACGTTAGTGGTAGACGTCACTAAAACCTCGGGTTTTATTATTTCAGACTGTGACAAAGGTGTCAAAGGGGTAGATAAAGGGTACTTCACTACCCTGGCCTACCGTACTAGAAGCAAAGACTTACGACTCGAAATTCGGTTGAAAAAGTGAGAGGAGAAAGTGAAAGTAGTTCTCCGAAAAATCAAGGAGAGGTGAAAGACGGTATTCCCACCACAGTAGACGTATAGACTCCAATAACTATAAAGAGGGCCGTTAGAACTAAGGTCGAAAATTGATGTATGATAAAATAGGACAAGAGATACCAATATACAGACTAGTACATCGAAAGTAGATAGGTCAAAGATTGTTAGAGTTTCAGGGACTGAAACGGGAAGAGACATTAGTAGAATCCCAAGTGGTGTCACACTGTTCTTTATACCAATTAACTTTCATTAATGGTAAGAACCTTTCTGTTAAGATTTACATCTTAAATTTAGAATATTCATTTAAATTCCAATCATAGTCGGTGTAGTTTCAGGGTTTGGGTGGGTAGAATAAGGGATTTCTCCAGAGTTCAGATTCGGAGGACTTTGATTAATCTTAATGATAAAGGAATGTTTTGTCCTACCGTGGTAACTGATTCATATGATTTACTACTTCTCGTTAGTATTCGTTACCAACGAGACGCAACTCCCCTACGTCGACCTATAACGAAAAAATTTTTTGTAAAATAAACCGATATAACTTAAAATCGACACCGTATAAGTAACACAGTACACCCTAGAAAACAACGTCGTGTACCCGAAAGATCAACACCGTACGACCGAATCAACGGGACACCGTACATCCTAGAGTCAAGGCGTAGGTCCCTAGTTTGGACGTAGGAACGTGACGTGCCACCTGAGAATTGGTGACCTGACGGTCCGTTTAGGAGTCTATGACGAGAACTCCCGGTGTTTTCACTCCGGTCCATCGAATGGTTCAGTAGGATTTGTGTGGTCACTTTCCCCGTTTTAAACACGAGTTTCGGGAGAGAGTCTTAGACCGTTCGTCACTCCATCCAGTCCTAGTCCTCTCAACCATGAACTAGTGGTCTAAGTACAAGACCGACACACGACGCAGTGAAGTCAGTACAGGTTGATAAGCATTGAGGTATCTGACATCGGGTGGTCCGAGGAGACAGGTACCCTAAGAAGTCCGTTCTTATGACCTCGCCCAACGGTAAAGGAAGAGGTCCCTGGAAAGACTGGGTCCCTAGTTTGGATACAGAGACCACAGAGGACGTGACCGTCCGCCCACGAAAAGGTGATCAGGGTGGACCCTTCGGGAAGTAAATGACCTCAATGTGGACAAATGTCTCCTACTGTGTCAGGTCCGTCTTTCTGTCTCGTACTTCCCGAACCGATTCCAACGGTCATCCTCAGTTGTTCAGATCACTCAAGTTTTCTAAGTCTTCCCTCTTCAGACAACTCCTTTCTCGAACCCACACTTGTCTTCGACGAAGAGTGAATCGAATAAACAAAAAAAGGTTGTCATCTAGAAATTTCTAAATGGTAAGTGAGTTTAGGAATAAGCAAGTAAGGGAACAAGTATAAGGACTCGTATACTGTCCTCTTACGACCCTGATCCCTGTGTCTGTATCCGTACTTGAAGATCACAAAGTCTTCTGAGACTTCATTTTGTCATAATTTAGAACCACTCGATTCCCGATTTTTCTTCCCTGTCTATAATACGTCCTCATTTCCACCGGACATCTCAAAATCGTGAGGATCATTTGTTGGGGAAGTGTTCGGAGATGACTAGCGATTCAACCGAACCTTTTCTTCGGGGTCTTAAGACGTACAAGGACCTTTCTTTAGGGAGGGAAGAGTCGTTGACAGGGTCTGAACGATAGTGTCAGACACGTACTCTGATAGTCCTGACTGACGTTACACGCGATGTAAGACGTTCCGAGGGTTCTGACAGTCTAGGAGGATGCAATGGGTATTAGGTTCAGGTTGACTGAGATACGTAGAGGACAAGACTAGGGTATTGTAGGGGGATGGACTAAAGAGATCTTGAGTCTTAGGCAGTAGTTGGTTCTAGGGTATAGTGTTTGAGAAGTTAATAAGGGAGGTTAAAGTACGGAATATATAGGGAAATGTTAAATGTCAGGAGCTAGTGAGTGTGGACACATAGTGTCTCGAACCCCACCTCCTCCATAGGAGGAAAGAGGAGAAACGGTAAAAAGTAGGGAGTAAAGAGGGATTTTTATGATGGGTAATGGGGAAGAACAATGTCAGTAAATGACTACAGACGTAATGAGGAGAAGTAAAGATCTTCTAAAACCGAGGACCAACATTGAGAAAAGTTGTACTATGGACGGTTTTAAGAGTCACTAAAGTTTAAAGTACATGCACTAGGAAGATTATGGACCGGAGGATCAAGGAACTCGAGGAGAGGAGGTTACTAGAACAAGAGGTTGAATAGAGTCGGTGAGTGGAGGAAAGGGTCTACGATGGGGGTACTAAGTAGTGAGATTTGTGATGAAAGGTACATCGTCCGTCCGTCGACTTGGGTCGACCTCCTTTGAGTGTCGATTCGACTGACCAAAAGGAATTTTAAGTAATGATGATTACAACTCACCTAGGAATCACGATGGACTTTCAAGGCAAAGGACCCAGATTTGTAGGAGAGAAGAGAATTTTGGAGGGTTTAGAGGAGAAGGGAAGGGTCGAATCGACTATTTGAACGAAGGATAAAGTGACTCTTTTACCTCCTTTAGTCTACCTTTGAAGTGTCCAAGGGTGGTAGCGTAAAGGGTTAGATGGATATCGACTTAGGAAGGGTTCCCGTAACAAAATCGTTACCGATGAAGAGAAGACGTAGTAGATATAAAGAAAGAGGTGGTTTAATAAAGTTGGTAGTTTGTACGGATTTATATAGAGTAGAATTTAATTCTTTTCTCTTGAAAATAATTTGAGTACACTGTGAAGTTTTTGATAATATTAGGAGACGAGGCAACAGTTATTTCTAAGCCTCCGAAGACCCACCCAGTCACCATTTCTTAGGTGGACGGTTATGTCCTCTGTGTCTAAGGTAGGGACTAGGTCCTTCTGGGGTGTACGGTACCTCGTTGATTCGGGCGTGTGGTGTTGATAACTCGGACGCGAGATCTCGGGTCCTCGGTGTCGATTCCTACGGACACTCGGGTCTCCGGTTCGAAGAGTTGTTATCTGCGGTGGTGTCACTCTCCGGACTCGTGACGTTAAGTTCTCATCGGGGTCGAGGGGAGTTGCTCCCTTTTCGGTCTCCCGTCGTTGTTCTGTGTCTTGTCGGTTTTTATTTGTGTCCTTATTTATTTTTGTATTTTAGTAAAAAATTTTTAGACCTTTCTCAACGGAAATGAGTGTCAAGGATGAAGAAAAGGAGGGTAAAAGAGAACTTTAGGTATGGTTAGTCCGAAAAATAGGTGAAAAGAAAGTCGCAGTAGTTATGAAGATACAACGATTTAGGTCACTAGTAACAAAATGAACCGGATAATCGTAAAGTGTACCAGTGAAGGAGAGAAACCTTCAGAAAAGAAGGGAACCAAAGATCGTGTAGTGTGGGAGGACCAAGAGAAAGATGAAAGTAATCGGTAAGGAGAACTAGAGGACCCTACCAAGAACCGGAAGTAAGACTAGAAATTTTCAACCTCCTGGGAGTGAAGGGACTAGTGTAGAACAGTGAACCGTAATTTATCGTACTTTTACGACTACTGAGAGTTTTTGTAATAGAAGTGGGTCCTGGAGAGGGGACTTGGGGTCTAAACATGTGGGGTGTGGGACAAATTGTTAAGGTTAGTCTACTTATCAACAATACAATTTAAGTTTTACAAGTTTTGGTTTGATACCTAAAGGTTGGGGGTTGTAGAAGTAAAAAGGACTTGAACCATTTACTTTTAAGGAAAGAAGGTTAAAAAATTTGATTTTTGGAACTCGAGTAAAAACTGACGAAAAAAGGTTACTAAAAGACCATTTGTACATTCTTCAAAACATTGTCCCACCCGTCATCCTCTTCCAGGTTGAAAGAGACATATTTATGAGGGTGTCAATACGTAAAGATCACCGTTTCTAGTGTAGTGACTTGTGATTCAACGTTTCTCTACGTATGAGTGAGAGGTAGTACATTATAAAGGTGGTATGTCTATTGGTTTCTACATTTATTGAACTTCTCGAATCCATTAACATTTTACATCATTTTATTGATCCTTTACTACTCCGAAAAAAAAAAAAATCATAAGTAATGGAAACAAAATTATGTTGAAAATTAATCTTCAAATATATTAATTAAACATTATGTCAAACACAAATTGTTGACCGACTGCTTTAAGGATTTTTAAATCGATAACCAAGAGTACTCGAGAATACTGGACCGAGGTCTTATGGTGAATGACAGACACAGAGAAAGTGAAAAGTCAAGTAATCATTTAGTACTACCGAGATACAAGTTTTATTTATAGATCTTCGGCTAGTGAAAAGTGACGGAGGTAGTGACGGTGAGATTAAGTTCGGTAGTAAGAGAAACTCGATGTAGTCGAAAGGGTGACGAGGGGGAGAGGGGTACGGTCAGACAAGAGTTGTGTCCTCAGTCTACATTTACGATTCAGTTAAGTGTAGTGAGAAAACGAATTTTGAAAGATTAACGAAGGACTAAATATGTCTTATTTTAGGATTCAAGTTGTTTACCAGGTGTTCCGTAATGGACTTTCTTACCCCTATTTTACCTTCTTTCTTCTCTTTACTTTCTGTCCATCTTCTTCTCTTCCTTCTTACTTTCTTACTTTTTTCTTCTTCTCTCTTTCTTTTATCCACTATTACCATACCCGTCTACCACGACACTCTCGTCTCTCCATATCTCGAATCTGTCACCTCTCCCTTTAAAAGGACCTCCTACCTCGGGAAGTCACCGGAGACCCTATGTGTCAGTTAACTTGGGGTTAAAACATAAGACGAACAAGTCAGAAAGACACATCAAGGTCTAAACCCTCTTCGTCTTGACCTCTGACGTAAGAAGAAAGAAATATCTTTTATGGTATGGTCGGATCTACCGATTTCTCTATTAGTATTCGTCGTCCTCTCATTATATACGTCCAGTTCTTCGTTGTCAATCTTGACCTATACCTCGTTGTCTGACCAAGGTTTATCCTTTTCCTCATACAATTCCTACATATAACAGTGGGACGAACAAATTGAATATACGTCTCATGTAGTACTCTTTGCGACCCGACCTTCTCCGTGTTCGACCTTAGTTCTAACGACCCTCTTTATGGTTATTGGCGTCTATACGTCTACTGTGGTGGGAATACCGTCTTTCACCTCTCCTTGATTTCTTAGAGAACTACTTTCACTTTCTTCTCTCACTTTTTCAACCGAACTTCGAGTTGTAAGTCCTTTGCTTCTAGTACCGTAGACCAGGGGAACGAAGTACCCTCTATCTACCCCTTTGTCACCTTTGTCACAGTCTGAAATAAAAAACCCCGAGGTTTTAGTGACGTCTACCACTGACGTCGGTACCTTAATTTTCTGCGAATGAGGAACCTTCTTTTCAATACTGGTTGGATCCATCGTATAAGTTTTGGTCTCTGTAATGAAACGATCGTTTCCAGACAGATCCGTTCCGATACCAAAAAGGTCACCAGTACATACCTACACTCTCAACCTGACACTTCTTTCGACTCGTGGCTTCTTAACTACGAAAACTTGACACCACAACCTCTTCTGAAACTCTCAGGGAACCTGACGTTCCTCTAGGTTGGTCAGGTAAGATTTCCTCTAGTCAGGACCCACAAGAAACCTTCCCTACTTTGAATTTCGACTTTGAGGTCATGAAACCGGTGGAGTACGCTTCTCAACTGAGTAACCTTTTCTGAGACTACGACCCTCCCTAATCCCCGTCCTCCTCTTCCCCTGCTGTCTCCTTCTCTACCGACCTACCGTAGTGGCTGAGCTACCTACACACTCACTTGAGACCCTCAACCACTACCTGTCCCTCCGGACCGCACGACGCTAAGTACCCCAGCGTCTCTCAACCTGTGCAGACTCGCTGACTTGACTTGACTTACCACCGTACGATGTATCGTCCTCGTGTCAGGACACTGTAAGAATCATTGTCAGACCAGAGTCTTTTTTTTTTTTTTCCGATTAACGCTTATAAACTATTCACGAATTTTCAAAAGGGGTTTCGAGGTTTGGGATTCCCTTCTATCTCACAAGGGTCCGGTCTGATTTTGGAAAATTGGAATTCAGGGAGTTTGTATTTATACAACGGTTCTACGGCTCACCTATAAATTTAGTAGGTGAAGGACAAAGTCACGATAGAGAGACAAAACCTCTCCCTGGTTTTTACAAAGTAAGGAAAACCGTGACAAAAGAAGTAAATTTTTCCTAAATATGAAGTCCCCAAAACTGAGGTCTTTCTTTTTTTTCCCTTTTCTCGTGTATAAAACCTACAGTCTAAGACTTACAAAACTGGGAAAGTTTGTTCTTGCGTGATGAGACATCGGTCACCCCACTCTCTTGTTCTAGCCCCTATCTTGTACAGGTTTACCCGAAGATTTCACTGTTCGTTTCTCCCTTTTGACCGGGTGGATGTTATTGAACAAATCCTTTGTAATTTTTATCGGGTAGGTGCTTCATCTAGAAAACATTTATCAAAACAAATTTACATTGAATTCTATTAGATCGATTCGTAAAGGTAGTGCGGGTTCGATAGTCAGTTAATTTGAAGTTTACACTACCTTTGTGTTGATACCCATCAAAGTACTTCAAAAGTAATTTTACTTATCCTCATTTATCTTCCAAACCTTACCACTTAGAAGACTTCCAAGAGTTGGTCCTATTCCCAACCACCCCCTTGTCCACTCCTATGAAAGTCTTACAGGACTCATCGTGTTAAGTGTGATAGTCGGACCCATCAAACTTTTTTGAGAGGTCGGTTAAAACTAACATGAACCGTTGGGAAGAGAGGTCAATATTCAGGGGTCCCTCCGTCTTATTATAGTCTTCATAATTAGCACAGTCACTTGTAAGGACAGAAGTTAATTCACTTAAGTTAAGTCGTAAACAACTAGGAGATGAAACCTGAACTTCAACATTAAATGTCACCTTAACTCCCGTCCTATATGTTTCTAGTTACCTTTAACAAGGACGGACTACCACCTCACCTCTCTTTTCTTATCATTTGAGAAGACCAGTCTATATTATGTGTCTCCAAATTCAACACCCTTTGAAGAGGTAGGTGAGACTGACCCTGTTCTTCCTCCACCACCATGTACTCGACTTGATACCTAATGACTGAAAGTCAGACGTCTTTCACTTACGTTTCCTGGGTGCCTGGTTCTTTGTAAGGAGAATCGACTACCGGACACAACTATCTGCACAAAGACCTTTTAATACATACATTGGACCCACCAATCAGTAAGGAGAAACCGGGTCCTCTACGGTTCTCAGAACGGGTGCGTGTGGATCGTCGACGTGACAGTCGACGATCCCTCATCCTCCATATGAGTCTGACTGTTATGTTTCCAACTCTTGTCTTACTGTTGAACTCGTTTGGAGTGTCTGTTTGAAACCCAAAGTAATTTGACGATGGGTTAATTTTTTGACCGTATGTGAACCCATACCCATTTCTCTTCCGGAAGGCGGTGGTGTTTCTCCTCGCACTTACTTCTTCAGTTACCAAACCAGAAGAGTTACCGGTCCTGTAGCCACCATCTGACATTGAGAGGGAGGTACCTCGGTAACTTCTCCCGTGTGAAAACTGGATACCACGATATGTTCTTATATGACTCCTGACCTTTTTGTTGTACGTTTATGGGAGGGTTGTCACGCAAGTATCACGTATAAGAACATTTATCTAGTACCGTTAATATTGGTTATATCAATATTGGTTAGTCTCTTTCCCTCTGATCTGGGAGTGGTCCGTACTAGACCGTTAGGTCTCCACACAGTCTTTGACCTTTTTAGATCTTTTGTGACTGATTCTGTCGTCTCCTATTAAGTGACCTACTAAACGGTAGAGGTTGGTAAACTAAGAGAAGTGTACCCGTCCTAGACAGACAAGGAACTTTTACGTCCTAATCCGGTCAACCCAATTAATCTGTTAACCGTTGATCAGTGTTATACAAGTGACATCATTCGTAAAGACTAAAAATTCACATACGATAAAGACTTCGATTATAATTAGTTAAATTCATGAAAATAATTTTAAGTTATAGACGATTCACAAAACCACTGGAATGATATAGACATTCGACAGGTTCTTAGGAAATTTTCACATATCAGAAACCAAAAGATTTGAAACAGTTTAATACCCCCTTTTTTTTAGAAATTTGAACTCCCACAAGAACACCTTAAACCGAGAGTACAGGGTAAAGACAGACATATCGAATTAAAAAAAAGATCGTTACTTTTATACAAGAGTAGTGGAGATACTATGTTTCGTTCTACAACCGAGTGCCGGAGAACCTTAACACTCATTCGACAGTTCCGTAATTATAAAAACACCGAGGTTTCGACTAAGCTCCCTTAAAATTAGAATAACAGAAACAAAAGGTTACACTGATGATAGGATTTGGAAAGAAAAGTACAACCTTTTATTTTTTATTGTCTTTACTGATTTTGACTGTCAGTTTTATATCTGTTGACATGGTACAGCTTACATGTAAAACAAGAGCTACTTCACAACAAGAGTATCTTTTCTGTACTCGACTTTCATTGTATATAGTAGAAACATTTTTTTTTTTTTAATTCCAATGTTCTCCTCCCTTGATTATACATAACTTGAAGATGTCCGAGACACGATTCAATAAATATAATAAAGTAAATCAAGAATATTGAAGGTCGGTACGGAAAAAAAAAAAAAATGTCTACTCCTTTACTTTTAAACTTCCCGAAGTTTTAAAATGGATATCCAGAATATATGACATGTCTGGGACACTGAAAACAGGATGTGGTGTAAGAGTGAACAGACAGTTAAGATTAGATAGTCGAAGTCGACGCATCTTATGATATAACTTTTCTTAAGACTTCGGTACTCTTTCTTACGACGCAAATTAATCGTTACAGTCAGTTTCCGATCGTCGTACTAACCATCGTCCTTATAATAAACGTGGAGGCAATAATATGTATTCCCGGAAGGGTCGACCACGATCACCATTTCTGGGACGGCCGGTTACGTCCTCTGTATTCTTTGTGCCCAAGTTTGGGACCCACGACTTCTAGGTGACCTCCACCCACACCGCTGGGTGACATCATGAGAACGTACCTCTTAGGGTACCAGTCTCCTCGGATCACCCGATGTCAAGTCTCCCAGAGTTTCTCAACCTGTACTGACTTCACTGAATCATACCTGAGTAACATGTATTTAGTATAACCATTAAAATCGAACTTTCACCTTTCGAACCTCCTTATATAATAGGAGTACCCAAAATCGGAATGATAGTAAAGGAGACATTTGTGTCTCAAAACATATTCAATCAGAAAGGGGATCAACATGATAAAAGAATGGTGGGATCTGAGGAATTGATGAAAAAAAAGTAGGGAGACCTTCCTCAAGGAGTAATGACCAAAAGTTTCTCAATCAAGTCTCAATACTGGTTACAATGTGACAACTTTAAAATAAAAATTTATGAAGTCACATAAGTCACATTAAATATATACACGCACTCCCGACCTCTTATTTTTTCCGACTCACGGTTTCTTAACTACGGAAGTTTGACACCACGACCTCTTCTGAGAACTCTCAGGGAACCTGTCGTTCCTCCAGTTTGGTCAGTTAGGATTTCCTTTAGTTGGGACTTATAAGTAACCTTCTTGACCTCGGCTTCGACTTTGAGGTCATGAAACCGGTGGACTACACTTCTTGACTGGGTAACCTTTTCTGGGACTACGACCCTTTCCGACTTCCGCCTCCTCTTCCCCTGTTGTCTTCTACTTTACCAACCTACCGTAGTAGCTGAGTTACCTATACTCAAACTCGTTTGAGACCCTCTACCACTTCCTGTCTCTTCGGACCACACGACGTGAGATACCCCAGAGTTTCTCAGCCTGTACTGACTCGTCACTTGTTGTTGTTTACGTACACACACATTTAATTAAGATTGGACATACGATCCTTGATGACAATTAATCATATACTTCCTGAGATCAATCCTTATATGTGAGGTATTTCACACATTCTGTACAAATTTTATGGTGACTTTCACTTTCAGTGAGTCAGTACAGACTTGGAAACACTGGGGTACCTGATATGTCAGGTACCTTAAGAGGTCTGGTCTTATGACCTCACCCATCAGCAAGGGAAGAGGTCCCTTAGAAGGGTTGGGTCCCTAACTTGGGTCCAGAGGGTTTAACGTCCGTTTAAGAAATGGTCGACTCGGTATTCCCTTCGGGTTTTATGGTGATAGATTTATGTGTGGATTCTTCGGATATTTAATCGTATTTCCTACGTCTTTATCGAAAAGTAAACCGTCTACTTACCCCCCCAGTTATATATACTAACTAAACGGATCTTTCTAAACAAGTACGTAGAGTAGGATCACACATATCGTTAATTCTTAGACCGTTCGGGACTTAGCCTCTTCACGGTATTGAGATCCTAGGATAAACCCGAAGTTTATACGGGTAAATTTTTAAACCTGGACCGATCTTCCCTTTGACTACGACAGTAGTCTTATAACATTGTGAACGGTCCCACATTTGGAAATCGTTTTCCATAAACAGTCTCGTTGATTTCCCTGTTTCGTTCTCGAAGAGGTTCAGATGTCTTGTCTAAAAGATCAACAACAATACGGATGACCGATTACTTACAAACGTACACACGTCTTGAATCAAAGACTCGGAACAAAGGTAACATTGTATGGACCAATAGACCGTCCAATAGACCCTCCTTCGTCACTGAAATAGACTATTAATCTCTGATGACTGCAACTGGTATTTCTCGGTCCGTTTAATCTCGTCCAGAAAAATGTTGTTGGCCATAACACCTTCAGGTCATCTCTGGAGAAGGAGGAAGAGAAGAGAGGGTTGGGGGGTCTTAAGGTCAATAAGTGGAACTACTTCGTCACCGTCCCCCTCAAAAACTTCTCGGAGTCGGTATGTTGAGATTCGGTGATCTGATAGGACCCTCATCTCCACCTTCGTCTCGAAACTTAGTTTATTCTCTACTCTAATTTTAAAAATTTATTTGTAAATAGAAAGAACTAAACCTACGACCCATCTCTACATAAATTCCCTGAGGAGATGAGATATTATTTTCCTTCAAACTTTGTCTTGTCAATTTCCATGATTATTCTTTTTTTGTGTTTGGTATTTTGGTACAACAGAAATATGTGGGTCACTAAACTCTGAAGAATTATTTGGTCAGTAAGATAGTGTCCTTCTTAAAAGATATCAACCCAATTACAGATTTATACATACGTCAATCTACAGAGGTCTAGAGTATAAGAAGTACTAAGAGTCCCACGTTCCAAATATAAAGAGGGTAATCCTCTTAGTAGAGACAAATTTTTCAACTCGTACCTTTTTGTATTTGTCCTCATTCTTGATCGAAAAGGCTGGTAGTACTGACAAAAAACTTTTCACTTTCACAATCAGCGAATCAGTATAGGTTGAGAAACTTTGGGGTACCTGACATATCGGGAGATCGAAGGAGACAGGTACCTTAAGGGGTTCGTTCTTATGACCTCACCGATCGGTAAGGGAAGAGGTCTCGTAGAAGGACTGACCCCTAACTTGGGCCCAGAGAACGGAACGTCCGTCTAAGAAATGGTAGACTCGGTGCTCCCTTCGGGTATTGTTAAGAGATGGATGTATGTTTGTTTCTTCCCAACTGAAAGACTCATAGAAGGAGAGTAGTGTCGATAGAGTCTCCTCCGTTGTTTAAAGGAAAATTTTATGTAAGTTCCGATTTAGAGATCATCCAATTGAGTTAAAAGGAGTTAATAATTATTATTACGTCTGACTTACTTCTTTATCCATTTTTAAACTTTGAATTTTTTTTCGCTGTTCCTAATAGTTCTATAAGGCTTCGTAAGTCAGAGTAGATAGTCTAGATGAAAACCCCTCAATCTGAATTTTCCTTCTTTTTTTTTTTTTTTTTCTCCTGTTTTCGATGGTCTTTTTTTACAGGGAATCTGGTTATAGGGGTTTAAAACAAATCACTGAATTGATTGACTATGTATGTCTTTTTGTTCATGATATTTTTGATGTAACTCTTTTGAAAACCGTCTATTTTAATTACTGGTTCCTAACTATTATATGTGTTTTTGTTTACATCCGTAATATTGAATGAGTCTCGAGATTCTCCAATCATAAAACTTAGTTAATAAAAGACAAAGACGAGTTGTACCATCTGATTCGTCTAAGTTCTTCACAAGGATGATACGAGGTTTGTGTATTTGCGACGTCTTTTCGTAGATCTTTGTCAATTTACTCCAACTCTACCAATCTGTCGTAGCGGCAGAGTTACCTGTACTTGAACTCGTTTGACACCCTCTATCACCTCTTGTCCCTTCACCGTGGGACGTCAGGCACCCCAGAGTTTCTCAACCTGTACTGAATCGTCGACTTGTTGTTGTTTGCTCCAACTTTCTTTCTCTCCTTGTGAATTCTTATGTCTCCCTTAAGTTTCTGTTTCTCCAATCGGAAATGACTGCCACACCGTCTAAAGTAACAATTGTACTGTCTTTTTGATATGGATTCGTATTTCGACTCTCGATCCTTCTACTACGAGGTAGGCACTTGTTCTTATCCTTATGAGATGGATACCATTGAGTGATTACCCCTTCCTTAGACAGTCGTTCTCCGTTTGGGACCTGACCTTCTCTCTTCTGGAGAAAGACACATTCCCTTACCCTAGGTTTAGACTTGAAGGGTGAACTTTGAAGGTCGGGTCTTTGACTTCTCTGTGTACTAGATTTTGGTCACTTTAACAGTCTCTGATCACTTCTGTTTATCCTTTGGTAGGGTACCCCCTCGGAGGTGTTAGGTCCGGAATTTTGTAGAATTTTACGACCTCGACACGAATACTCCTGGTCCTCCTCTAACACTTTCAGAAACCTATTTGAACAAGTTCCTTTTCTTAGATGTATATACCCGTAAACCACTAACGGGTAACTTTTTTTGACCAGGCTATATACGGTCACCCGGGTTCTCGCGGGGACAGGAATCTCGAAGTAACCACAAAATAACAGAGTGAAGATATATACCTGTCAGTTCCTAGTGGTCATAAAAATCCTTCCTTAATTTCTGTCTTTGGTTGTGTTTGTTGTTTTATATCTTTGTGTCTACTCTGTCCTTCTCTTTTCGTGAATTTTCATATTTACTATAAAGGTTCCTCTACCCTCTTGGTAACATAGAGACTTTTTTTAGTCATACAATATTTTCCTTGTAAGTTTTGTCATTCTTGTTGGTTTCTTAAGAACCTTTAAGTTTCGGAATACCAATTTTTGTTCCTTATATTTCTGTTTTAATTCCTTTGGAGCTTCTATAATCTTATTCTAGATTTTTTCTAGACTCTTTTGTATTTTTAGTCCCCTATTCACATATTCTATATTCTCTCTCTTTTTTATACCTTTTACTTACTCTTCTTTTACCGATGGTTTTACTATATTCTTTTAAAGGGGTTTGATTTTCCGTACAAAAAGATCTAAGTTGTCCACGTGATTCATAAGTTTTCTTACTTATTTTTAGGTTTATTATGGTCCCACGTAACAGTATTTTAAAGTCTTATAATTTTTATTTCTCTAGAATTTACGAAGGTGTCTCCTTTTTTCTTAGTCCGTTGTATGTTTACAAGTCCTAAGTTTTACCGTAGTCTACATTTTTTAGTTGTAACCTTAGATCTTCTGTTACATCCGTATGAAACTCTTCAAGATCCCTTTTACTAAAAGTCGGATCTCAAGATACACATTGGTTTATTAGTTGGTTCATATTCTATTTACTTTCTGTGATTTTAAGCAAGAAGAAGAGACGTAGGTACAAGTCGTTCCAGGATCTACTAGAAGAGGTAGTTTAGTCCCATAATTTCTTTCTCTTTCTTACCCTTAGTCCCTTGTCCTAAGTTTAAAGTTGGGTGTACGTTTCCTTTAAGGAAAGTTAGGATCCTTCCTTTAAGGATTCTACTGACACTTCATTTCTAAATCTTGTCGATCGACACGTTGTTTGCATCTTTTTAAGATTCGTCAAAGGTTTTTCCTATGGAAATTTCTTTTTGTTTTACAGTTAAATGGACTACATAAACTGACATAACTTTTCTCAAGCTACAAACGTAGTTACTATCTTTCAATTCGTCCCCCGTCCTCCTCTTCCCCTGTTGTCTCTTACTCTACCGACCTACCGTAGTGGCTGAGGCTACCTACACTTAAACTCACTTGAGGCCCTCAACCACTACCTGTCCCTCCGGACCGCACGACGTTAAGTACCCGAATGTTTCTCAGCCTGTGCTGACTCGCTGACTTGACTTAACTAACTAATTTAATACTGTCAACCCTCTTCCTTCCATCATTATTTTCTTTATTTTTAATTGTTGTCATAATTGTATATGATACACCAGTCGATCCTCGTTATATGTCATTATTATAATCTTTTTACCCCTTATACTACAGATAAAGACTGCCATCAAAGAGAAGACAGAGTATCTAGACAAACAATTAAGAATGTGGTTATAGTTTGACAAAACTAAAACCATCAGAATAATCATAATCTCTAATGGACAATTGAAAGACGATATCGTCTATTCCTAAACCGTACGAATATGACGTCCAATCAAGACAAAAGTTTATTATACACGTTATACAGAATATATTATTTGTGTGGTGTATTCCAGATTGTTAAGACCTTTGAGTTCGTTTTATCATATATATGACAGGAAAAACAAATTCTAACTATTAACCAGGGTAACGAAATTTAAATCTCTGTGAAATGAACTTTACAAAAGACTTCGAACTTCTTTTTATATAACTCGTTTAATACAATTTTACATCGATTAAATGATAAATTTTAATTCAGATTCCCGAAGGGACCACCAGGTCACCAATTCTTAGGTAGAACGTTACGTTCTCTATGACCAAACTACGGTCAACGACGTCTCGTTGTCGGGTTCTCGGCATTGATGACTCGGACACACGACGTTGGAGACTTCGGTCGTGGATCTCCGGCGCGAGACGTTGTTCTCTTCGGTGACGTTACTCTTCGACGTGTGGGGTTACTTCTCATCTGGGATGAACGACGTTTATCTCTTTCGGGCCACAACGTCACTTCTGGATAGTGTCGGTTATTTATTTACAGAATTTTTTTAATTCAAACAGGATACAAAAGTCTAAAAAGTTTGTAGGATATATAGTACTTGGTATTGTTTGTCCGAATATGTAGTTTACTATTTTTAAAAACTCCTATAAATCTTAAACAGATATACGGTAAATACTTTCTCGGTGAATAAAAATAAAAAATTTACAAAAATTAAAAATAAAGTGTATCCTTCTGACTATACTTTCCAAATTTTAAATAATTCATTTATTGATATCTTTCTTTCCGTAACATCGTTATAATTATCGTCCGTTTCATCTTAAATTCCACCTAATTACTACTTTCCTTATGAGGTAGTCTTTCTAAATTTTTAGTACTTGTATGTACATAGTTATTGTCTCGGAATTTTGTACACTTGGTATTATTACTGTTTAAAATGTTCGTCTTCATCTGTTTAAGTGTCAGTGTCGAGAGAATCATTAATGGTCTAATTCTTTGACTTTTTTAATTATTCATATATTCTATAAACTTTTTATCTCAATTTGAGTTAGTTTTTTCGAAATTTCGTTTACTCTTCACAGACTTATAAGTAAAAACAAAGTAATCTATTAGATTGTATTTTCGTGGGTCAAAAAATTTCTTAGTTTTGTAAACACAATTAGATCACTAGTTTCAAGTATTCGGTAGTTGTAAAAGTGAGAGTGACAGATCTTAAAAGTTTAGGAGAAAAACACACATTAACAATTTCACGAGACACTAAATGGTTCAATTAAAAAAATTATCAGGACTGAAATACATAGTAAATTCGTCCTATGAACGGAGAAGTTAAATTAAAAAAAGTAGAAAAGAACACAATATAAAAATAAAAGGGGTCAGGAGATTAGTAAAAGTAAGAGAACCGGGAAATGATAGTCTACACTTTTTTACGGTATTTATAAATACTGGACAAGGAACAGAAAGGACTACTTCTTTTTATGTATATATGGGAAAGGTAGATAAGTGGTCGATAAGGGAGACCCACGTTTGACATTACTGAAACGGACTAGTGACACTACGGTAAACGATGGTTCAGAAAGTATTTATGATTTACCACGTAAAAAAGTGCAACACGGGGTTCGTCTCGTCCAAGAGAAATATATAGTCTTCCGGTCAGGTTTACTGTGTACAAACGAAATAGTTGGAGACATTTTCAGATCTCCATTAAATATAACTAATGTATTATTCTTTGAGGTAGGGACCATGTTGTACAAGAAAGTCGACGTCTCGGTGTGGACATCTTTACGATTGAATGTAGACCAAGGTATTTAGACAAGAAAGACTAGGAGACCTCTCTATAAAAATACATTTGATATATCGATGTACACCTTGTCCTTTCTGGTTTCGTCTACCGAGTTGGGTCATTGGTAAAGGTGAGGTACCGAAATCGAAAATGAGAGAAGACACTGAACCTACAGAAGGATGAACTCTCAGTCAAGTTAGTAAAGAAAATACCTTCCACAGAGAATGGTCGAAATAAATATGTATCTATTGTTTGAGTCACTACTATTACAAGAATAGTCCTCTAAAATTCCTAATAGAAACTCAGGTCTGATAGTGAAATTGAGTGACTACCTTCCTAAGGAAGTTAACTAAAAGGACTATGCTTATATTGTTCTTCTATGGAAGGAGTAATTATATATAAAAAAGTAAAAATAACAAAAGTAACGTACACAATATAGAGGTGTGTTTTAGATGAAACTTTTGTTTGACAATATTTTTTTGTTTTTGTTTTTTCTTTCGGACCGATGGAACTTACGTTGACTAAAGATTACTGACACACTGGATTAAATCGAAAACAACAACAACAAATGAGCGAGCCAACACAGACTAGAAACGTTGGGGTTCCTGACATCGGACGGTCCCAGGAGACAGGTACCCTAAAGGGTCCGTTCTTATGACCTCACACAACGGTAAAGGAAGAGGTTCCCTAGGAGAGTTGGGGCCCTAACTTAGACGTAGAGGACCTTCAGAGGACGTAACGTCCGTCTAAGAAATGACGATTCGGTGGTCCCTACGGGTTTAATCGACAATAAGAGGGAAATTCGACTAAACAGTTATTTTCATGTTGTAATCTCTCCATTGGGACTACCTTTCCTGTTATTGTTCGGAAAACTCCCCTTCAGTATTTCGGTCACTAGGTGTCCCGTGATCTCGATCCTCTCTGGCGTAGATCGTGTGGGAGAAGTAATGTTTTTGACTGTTGGCCTTCCGACTCAGTGGACGGACTGTAGTAGTTCACCGAGTTTCCGTCTTAATTTACCTGAGAAAGACGACAATAGATGACGACGACGACGACGATTCAACGAAGTCAACACAGGCTGAGACGCGCTGGGGTATCTTCCGTCGAGTGATCAGAGGCGGCAGGGACCCTAAGAGGTCCGTTCTTGTGACCTCACCCAACGGTAAAGGAAGAGATTATGTACTTTCACTTTTCACTTTCACTTCAACGAGTCAGCTCAGGCTGAGACTCGCTGAAGTACCTGACGTCGGGTGGTCCGAGGAGGCAGGAACCCTAAAAGGTCCGTTCTCATGACCTCACCCCACGGTAACGGAAGAGACCGATAATAGATGACGATTGAGTATAAAGTCTCTTTCAAAACCTTCGAGTCATTTTCCTTCTGATAATGACTCTATTGAAGATATTCCGTTCAGGGAGGTATTAAATACAAAATCATTATCCACAAAACAAAAAAAAAAAATTATTTAACACCACAAAAATTTAACCGACTTTGGATATCTAAAGTTCCAAACCCCCTAGTACCTAGTAGAAAGAACGGAAACAATCACAACTTCGAGAATGTTTATTGACACTATCCTACGTCAAAGCCTCGTGTCACAGTCAACTTGTCGGTCCATCTATTTGGGAAAGTGAGATTGTGAAGACGGATTTTGATTTTTCACTCTCACCCTCCACAACGACCTACAATGGTAAACAAACCCTACTGGGCAGAGTCATTTCGTCGTTCTCCCAAGGTCTTAGACCGTAGTCCCATCTCGTCCGACTCCTTAGACGGTAGTCGGAGTTCCCTTTGTTTGGTCTTAGGTCTCCTCATAAACCCATAAAGTCCATCTTTCAGGAGTCCCCTAGTGTGTTAGAAGTATGTACGTTATTACAAGGTGGGTATAGAGCTTACTACATGTATATTTTGAAAATGATACATTTCGTGTTAAGATTCCCCGAATTGTTAATTCGGTTCTTATGATCCGTTTTAGATTCCACTAGGTTCATTTCATACTCTCACTTTCACAGCCAACGAGTCAGTACAGGCTGAGAAACACTGGGGTACCTGATACATCGGATGGTCCGAGGAGATTGGTACCCTAAGAGGTCCGTTCTCATGACTTTACCCATCGGTGAGGGAAGAGGTCCCCTAAAAGGACTGGGTCCCTAGTTTGGGCCCAGAGGACGCAAAGTCCGTCTAAGAAATGGTAGACTTGGTAATACCTCAAAACAATTATTAGTACAATGTCTATTTCAAAGTAGACAACACTGTGTGTGCGTGTCGTTGCAAGTGTTGTCTCCTAGACCCACACCCATATACTCTTGAGACATTACAGGAACGGTGAGAAGATATTTAGATGTTTAGTAATAAGGTTTTGTTCTAAAATCAAATTTTTATTATTTGGCGAACTGGGTGGGCATCCTGACGTACACGTTCGAACCGGGTTCGTGAGAACGAGCCTAGTTTGAGCGAAAAGAAGACGAGAAGAGGAATCCAAGGATCTCGTAAAAATTTGAAATTGTATAAACCGATATCTATGATATTAGTGTCTGTAATGTTTCGTGTCGTGAAAGTATATACACTAGAGTACACAATCTTTAAATTTACGACTACTTCTGTTAAAATCGCTTAGCCTCTCACTGTTCTAAGATTCTAGACTTTGACAAAAGAAACACGAAACCAAAGTCTTTTCGAACATTTTTTTTTTTTTTCGAAAAGACTCATGTAATCTCTTTTTCGAGTTTAACCTACCATCAAACAGAATTGGTAGGAAAAAGTCGTGGAACCACAAAGTCCAGTTATGACGAAAAATCCCGTTCCTATATTTCCTTACACGAACAGGGTCTTCGGAATTTTTCCTTTTTGTCCCCACCCCCCTCCCTCCCCCTTCCCTTCCTTTCCGACTTAGTCCTCACCCCGTCGAATGAGGTCTTTCTCTTTCGTCTTCGACAGTCCTTGCCGTAGTAAAAACCTTTGAAGTTTAAGACTTGAATCTTAGATCTCTCAAAAGAAATTCTTACATAAGTTATACTGAATATAGAAGGGTCTTTTGGTTGGTCGTTTTCAGAAGTACAATTTTTTTTTTTTCTTTTAATACAGGATTTCTATGAAACGATATATTTGACGGAAATATAAAGTCTAGAGTGACGAGGGATGGACCCACATGTCTCTTCCTTTTTCCGACAACACTCAAAATATTAGACCTTCGGACTCCGTGTCTTCAGACAAGTTTCGGTGTGTCCAATAGTCGACATCTGTACTTCGTCCGTGGTCCCGGTGAAAAGTCACTCTGGTGGGTGGACCTTAGACTCCATGGATGTTTGGTATTCTTGGTTCTATCGTTTTTGAATTTGGAGCAACGTGTACGAGAGTCCTTTTTCTTAATCGTTCGATAAGGGTTACCATTCTGACGAAATTGTCGCATTGATTTTCGTCTTTATACCTTTCGATACTGTATATTTTTTTTAGAGTTCGAAGATATGAAGAGTAAAGGATAAATAAGTTCGTGTCCACCCAGTCGTCAAGGTCCGACCGACTATATTAGAGACATAGGTTAGAATCCCCGTGATCTCTCGAGGAACCGATCTATAAAGGTAAGGCAGTAACGATATTGACATATAATATGAATGGGACGTCTCACAAACTTTTAACTTAAAAGGAAAATAATAGTAGTTATAAAATTTCTTCTATATAAATTCGTTCTCTCTGTATTCCTGAAGTACCGATTTCGTATACCAACGACGACGACGACGACGACGATTCAGTGAAGTCAGTACAGGCTGACACACTGGGGTATCTGCCGTCGGGTGGTCCGAGGGGGTAGGGACCCTAAGAGATCCGTTCTTGTGACCTCACCCAACGGTAAAGGAAGAGGTTACGTACTTTCACTTCAACGAGTCAGCACAGGTTGAGGATGGGTTGTCGATATCTCGTAAAAGTTGGTTTATGTAGAGTTACCCTCTTCTTTGTTGTTATTGTTGTTTTTCTTCCTCTAGTCCCTCCCGGTTCACGACGCCGTAGTCATAGTACGGACGTGATGGACCCCTTTTTCCGTATCTTGACTCCCTGAA
The DNA here is from genome assembly GCA_006410555.1 of Capra ibex. Classification (NCBI taxonomy): domain Eukaryota; kingdom Metazoa; phylum Chordata; class Mammalia; order Artiodactyla; family Bovidae; genus Capra; species Capra ibex. The sequence goes on from SJYO01052474.1 coordinate 15,124,654, forward strand.
GGGACTTCCAGGTCACCGATTCTTAGACACGAAGGTTTCGTCCCCCGGACCCCAAGTCAGAGACCCGTCGATTCTGTGCCTCGTCGGTTTATTTATGTATTTATTTATCATCTCCCTTCTTTCGGTGTCTTAACTCACGACTTGCACTAGGTGGTCCTCCCCACGGTGGTGTACGGAGCGACGAGATCAGTATAAGTAGTTTTCAGTCATTTCCAAAAGTGGTCCGTTTGACCCCAGATCAGTAAGTTACCTGACAGTCGTTTCACTCCCTTTCCCACTTCCTGTGGTGTCCGTCCCATCCCCACTTGTCGACCGTCTGAACCACTGTCCCATTGAAAGTGTTCGGTGTGTCCGACGGGGAAGTACTTCAGATCCTTGTTTACCTACCTTCCCTGTCTCCGGTCTTGTCACCAAGGGACCCGGGCCCATGTCGTTACCCCTCTCCCCGATCCCCTCTTCCCTACCTTAAGTAGAGGTAGAACTAGACCTCCTATCAATATACCCACATATGTAGACATCTGTAAGAAGGTCGACATGGAAATTCTAGTCACGTGAAGTGACATACATATAATGTTGAGACACATGTAAGGTGGAGTTTTTTTCACTTCCTACAGTGTGAAGTCGGAACTCAGACAGAAAAGGTATCCGAGGTTTTAGTCTGGTCTTCCAAAATCGCTTTTGAGAGAGATGAAAACAATATTAGTTTAGAGTAAAAGATTATTTAATACGGGATAGTGGAAGTTTTTTTCCTCCCCCCTTCTACTTTCCCTTCCTCCAGGATATCACCCTCCTCTTTTCTTCCCACCTCCCTTCTTCCCTCATTTGAAATTGTTTTGGGAATAAAGGAAGGGTTTTCATAGAAGAAAGTCAAAGGGAATAAATGAGTAAAAAACTCATGAAATTTCTCCTCCTTTTTAATACTAGGTTTAATATTTCATTCATTTATTGATTTCCTGTTTTCGTCGGAAAAGACCGACTGTGTTACGACGTACGTACGTACGAGTAAGTGAAGTCAGCACAGACTGAGAAACGCTGGGGCACCTGACGTCGGACGGTCTTAGGAGACAGGTACCCTAAGAGGTCCGTTCTTTTGCTCACCCAACGGTAGGGGAAGAGGTCCCCTAGAAGGACTGGGTCCTTAACTTTGGGGTACAGGACAGAGGAAGTAACGTCCGTCTTAGAAATGACGACTCGATGGTCCCTTTGGGCTGTGTCACGATATGACAGTTTATAAAGTCTTAACTCCCGAACCAAAGGTCGTTAAGTGTTCTCCTTTGATAAAACAGAAAGAGTAAAGTCTCAACTCTGACATGTAGGAACATACTGGAATTTACTATTGACTACACTAAAAAGTCTTACTTGGCATTCAACGTCTACTGACTTAGTATTTTTCTTGACGTAAACTTTCTCTAGATTCAGTTACAAATAAGAATTAGAAAAGTGGAGTTTCAAATAAAGATTTATACAATTCGGATATCGTCGGTAATGATCTAAAAATCATATATAATGAAATCTCCGATTTTATCAGGTCGAATGACTTCAGTGTTGTGTCAGTCGAAACTGATAAAAAAAGTCCGGTATATAAAAGTCGAGATTCACATATGTACATGTGTATGACTTTTATACAGGACATTCTAGGGTCTACGTATGTGTCTTCCGAAGATACACTATCAAGATCCATACCGACGAATACACCCTAGCTCTAACAAGATCAGAGATTCGTCTCCACGACTTAACCACTGTCAGGACGTTTCCTGAGTGAACTCTAGGTAAACTACCACCACCACCAACACACGCACACGCACACAAGTTGTTTGTACGGACACATAGGACGTACACAATACCGTTTGTTTTCACCGGCGAAACTCTACGTCAGTTCTGACATCGTTTTGTTTCCCTTCTTCTCCTTGAGTTCACCACTGCATCCTAGACCTTGTCCCTTTTCCTTTCTTTTCACTCCTCCCCTATTCCCTTTTATCTTTGAGTGTTACTGTTTTTATGTTTTTCCAAGGACCCCACCTTTATTTTCCTTCTTAGTCTTGTATTTACCGCAACAAAAAAAATTCTAGGTCTTTATCTCCCTCGGCAACGATTCACTTCATCCGAGATACCTCCCGTCTTTTGTTAGCACCCATCCTATTGCCCAGGTAGGGGTTAATGGGTCCTGACAGAGGGAAATCTTGACAAGAAAATCCTTTTAATAATTATCGAGAAGGAAAGGGAGGACCAATCCTATTATTTACTATCTCAATGGCAGACATATCTGGTGGAGACCGGCTTCTGTCTTTCATCGGTGTTCATCCTGAGTTGGACCCGTTACCGTAGTTCTTCTCGAAATTCCTTCCCCATTTTCCTTTGTTGTCGATTTCTTTCTCCTCTTTTTCCTCTCGTCCATATTACACGTCTGTTAAACATTAGTTAATACGGTTTGTGTCTATTTCAATCTTTCCGGAACATCTCCTTTTTCATATACTTTTGAATTTCTACCTACCCCTTCTCTATCTTCTTTGATTTCTGTTCTCTACACTAAGTCTCGTGTCTATACAAATCCGAGGATATAAAAGGGGACATAACCCCCTAAGCACCAATGCTAGTCGTACATATTTTTACTGAATTTTGCCGGTAGGACCGAAAGGTTGGACACATCCGTGTGTATTTCAGGGTAGACGACAACAGAGGATCGGACGACGAGGTTTCGACGAGTGGAGGAGGATTGAGGGACGGAGAGTCGGAACGTCCGACGGTATTCGTTCGGAAGGGTGGCTCGGGGGCGGGGGTGGAGACTACCGGCGTATGGTCTGACAGACGGTGACACCAAAGTGTCCGAAGGTGTCTATCCGGTGTCATACACTTCGACGGGAAGCGACGCAGTAAAGTCTCTGGAGAAAACTGAAAAAGGACCTAACCTTAAAACACAACGTTTTTCGTCTTTCATTTACAGTTCCCGTTCAAGTTTTCCGGTTCACTAAAGATCGATTCGGAACGAATGTGGGTCTCCCTCCTACCTTATGGTGGTCGTTCTCCCAGAAACCATAAATCTCAAAGGTTTTGATACAGAGTATCTAAAGATGGTAATAAAACTTAACCCCGTATAATACCCAACTTCACACAGAGGGAATTTTAAGAATACAACTACAGGATTGGGGGTCATGGAGTCTTACACTGGAAAAAACTTTTATCTTAGAAGTGTCTCCGTTAGTTGAATGTTACTCCAATAATCCTACTCGGGATTAGGTTATGATGACCATTGAAATCTTCTTCTTTGAACGTATGTCTCTCCTACGATACAAATGTGCTTCTTCCGGTAGATGTTTGGTTCCCCTCTACGGACTTCGTCTAGAACGAGAGTGTCCGGAGTGCTCCTTAGTCGAGGAGACTGTGGAACTCCAACCTGAAGGTCAGAGGTCTCGTTATCCGAAGACAATAAATTCGGTAGATCTAACACGATGAAATAATATCGTCAGGATCCTCTGACTAGGGGTCTCTACGTCAGACCACCTTCTACTCTCAATCCTCTTCGAGTGGTCTGATTAATGTCGAAAAAAGTAAAGGGATTCTTCTGATTCCTTACGAAGAGACTTAATAGACTTTCTCAGGGACACCGTTCAGTCTAACCTACTAGGACTCCTTTATTAAAACTATCAAGTACGGAGTCAAAGAGGGAGGTACCTCAACTAGTATCCCGGACACCAGACTTTAAGTATGATACTGACTCACCGTTCCACTTCCCACTAGTGTCTTCATAAGACTCAAACCCCATCCTTCTGGTTTGAATTTTACACCTCGGAATAATTATTTATGTGACTCTTGTCGACAGTGCCTTTCATCTGGGAGTTAAGAAATCGACTAGTGGTTTCACCTCCTGAAGGGTGGACTAGGAGTGTCTTAGTCGACAGAGATGGAAAACTCATGGATTTAAACTGTATTAATTTTGGGTTTTGTCGAACTACATAAACCTGTTTCTCAAAAGGAAGTCATGTCTGATAGAGGAGAACACAATCTCTTTTCCGAACAATTGGACGAACAATTTGATAGAGACGATGGTCTTTTTCTTTTGTGTTTTTTATAAAGACGTGTAATGAAAAATAAAAAAAAATTTCGACAATATCCGGATCTAGAGTAGGATAGCTTGTGAGCGAACTTATTGGAGAACTCAGTGATCACTTTCGTCACCACAAATCGGGACGAAGGAATATACCGTCCCTTTCTGTTACACGAACAGATAAACTTGACGTCACACCGAGAGACTGTTTAATATTACTGACCAATACCTTTGGAGGACGAGACCAAAGGTAGCGAGAAGGGCCCTTTCTGTGTCTTGTCTGTCGACATCCCTTTACCTTTTCCAACCTCAGTCCCTTATAGTAACTTAGATCGAGTCGATAAACGGTCAACACACTGAAACCCGTTGATTAAATGAGAACTCTCAGAACTCTCTGGGAACCTGACGTTCCTCTAGTTTGATGAGGTAAGATTTCCTTTAGTCAGGACTTATAAGTAACCTTCCTGACTACGACTTCGACTTTGAGGTTATAAAACCGTGGACTACGTTTCTTGAATGAGTGACCTTTTCTGGGACTACGACCCTTTCTGACTTCCGTCCTTCTCTTCCCCTACTGTCTCCCATTCTACCAACCTACCGTAGTGGTTGAACTACCTGTATTTACACTCGTTCGAGACCCTCAACTACTATCTGTCCCTTCGGACCACACGACGTCAGGTACCCCCAGCGTTTCTCAGCCTGTGTTGACTCGTTGACTTGACTTAAATGAAATGACTGGACTCTATCAATAGAAGATGATCTTGTCACGGATCATCTTCCGTCACGGAAGATCACGGATGATCTTGTACATTGTTCATACGGTTGTTCCATCAAATGACTCAATCGAATGGAAGTGTTGGTAGAGATTGAATTTCCGAGTCCGCTCGGTAGTTAGTGAAGTAAACAAACGAGATAGAAGGTTGCAGTCACGAAACAAGGAATCTATTCAGAGTCAGAAGAAGGAAGAGGGTAAGAGAGGAGAAAGGAGAGAGAGAGAGTGAGATCCAGATTTTGTGTTTTTAGGATGTTGTGTTGGGTCAGAGTCCTTATTATTTTGAGAAATCGGTATGACCTATTTTCTACTAAATCTTACAAGTTCCGTCGTGTCTGGGTCACTATTCACATCCTCTCTTTTAGGACACCAACTTTCCCTACCGCCCCCAACGGACGGAGACGTCTCATCCCGACAGACTCGAGGTCTCTGTCTATCTAGATCAATCTTTCACGAATACGACTAGCTTTGTCGCAAAGGACCTTGACATAGATAACCAGGATCAAAATGAAGGACCTCTTGACCTGCACTCTCTTAAACCGAGGAGAACGAGACAGATGCCCTATCGTCACCTCATCCGTCGAACCCTCCTACCCATCGATTCTCGTGACCGTGAAAATTTTCCTCAGGGCACGGATGTCTACCGGAGGCGTCCTTCGGTGCCGATCATCGGCTGCTAAAAATTGAATCACGAACAGTACACGTTTCGTCAAGTCGAGAATAAAGATCAGGAATATTGTTGCTGTTTTTCCTTTTTTTCTAGGGGAACAACTCCATTTCTTTACCCGGTCTATTACCATTCAAATTCTAAGGTCGAGTTCGGAAGGACTAAAATTTCACACAAGAGCCTATCCAGTGTAGGGGTCTTTGTATGTGTCACGTCTACCTCATTAATCCATCGTGGCACACCACCGACTCCTACACCTGACACCTCGGTCAAATAGGTCCAAACTTAGGACTAAGACGGTGAATGATAGACACACTGAGTCAAAGGAGTAGACAGTTAGACTAACAATACTTCTAATAAATACATTAATCGATGAACCGGACACAGTCCCCGACAACATTCGTGAGTCCTGACTATGTTAATCTCTCGTTAGTTACTTAAGTTTGATAACCGAAGGTAAAAGAATAGTTCTTCTTTAATACCTGTAAATAAGGAAATTAATAAATTGAGTGTATAATTCGTGGATGAAATACACCCCGTTCCGTGAAAAAATCCGAGTTCAGTGTCGTGAACTTTTTAGGTCTGTTCCAGAGACTCAAGTATCACGAAACAAAATCCTCGTACCCTTTGTTATTTGTTCATTTGTTTATTTATCCGTCCGTATTCGTATGTAATACTTATACGTACATGGATTCATAGTCCCCATAGGACTAACCGAGAAGTCAATTAAAAGGACTGAACTATAAAATCCCAGTCACCACACGATTATTTACAAGCTATTGTTAGGGACCCCCAACCGTCCCCGCCCCTCAGACTAAACACAATAAAGGATTAAAGGTCCCACATTTATGAAGGTAGTACCAACTGGAGTTCGAGGGTTGTACAGTAGTCACTTTCTTCTTAACCCTCCTCTTCAAGAGAACGTGTCATAAACCACCATAAAGGTAATATACCTATTTCATCTACATTGATTGAAGCTGTCGTATCAATTATCATTTTACATTTTATTAATCCTTCTCTAGTCAAAACTCATAATAAAATTGGAACAAAAAACGATACTAAATTGACTTTCAGATACATTAAATTAAAAACCATTACTGACATATTACTGATCAAGAGTTTTAGAACTTTTAAATCGTTAACCGAAAACCCTCGATCATACTCGACCGACGTGTGTGATGACCCATTCCTCTGTAAAGTCTCCTTTTCCTCTGACTCAGTGTCAACACAGTGGTACGTCTGTATCCAGGATTAGACTAAGGAAAAATCAACGAAAAAAGGACGTTCGAGACGAAAGTACATGTGACACCTTCGTGACGAGACATTTGATTTATGGTAGTCGTGTTTATATCGTTGGTAAGACCGTAAGAATAACCTGGTCCAACAAGTATGTCTATACCAAAATTGAGATGTTCGGAATCACTTATATTAAATACAGGAACCACGAGACTTATATCGTCTAAGAAGACACGTTATGCCTCCATGGAGGACTGACAACACATTTCCTTTTGGGATCCCTATCTAAAAGACAGGATGTTTTCGTTTAATGAGGGGGACAGGCACTTGGACTCCGGAGAACAGAGAATCCCGATTGTCTGTGGGTCCCTTCGTAGGTTCCGGAGTCTGATTCCCCTCTATCTGCCACTCTCACCTCCTAAACATGTAAGGAATGGTGTTTCACCTTTTGTCTCTTTTTGTAAAAGACAAAAAGAACCATTCGATTTATAGATTTCATTGGTTAGAAGTTTTGTAGGATTCCTGTCTTTATGAATTTCTCTGTTAAAAAGAAGTTAAGTGGGGAGGGGACTTCGGATTTAAAGTGAATCATTACCACCGACCTTGTCCTTCACCTTTATGGTACTCTTTAAAATAAGAACGGTGTAAAAGTCACGAAATGTTTTCGTTTGTGACCTTTAGAGTAGTCTCTCGAACTGGAATGTCCCAACTATTGAAACGCCGGTTTGGTTTTCTCATAACCTTCGACCTCCTTAAAAGTCTATTTATAAGATCACGAAGACCTCTCTGAGAAATCGTTATGACTAATAAACCTTATCTGTCGACATTGAAAACCTTTCTTTAATAGACTTTGATTTGTTGTTCCGAAGACTCCTTATTCACTAAGGTACCTAGATGATATTCAATAAAATTCGTGTCTACATGTCTTGACAAAGACTCAGTCCCACAAAATCGTCTTAGTGTCTCTCAAAAGTATTTGACCTGGGGTAAGATTGGGATGACATAGTCTTAGAGACTTCTCCCAGGGTCCCTACAAAAGTCTTTTGGGATGTCAACTAAGACTAATTCTAGAGGACCTAATATCCGTTTAACCCGATGTCACATGTTAGGTTTAGGTATTTGACAATTTTACCCTCCCTGTAAAAGGATACGATGGTCCTCTTCGTCAGACGACATGACTTTCTAATTGTCGCACCCTGAATCCTGTATACACAAGACCTTGGTGGAAACGGCGATTAATTGACCCACTGGAACCAGCTCAGTGAACCAAACAAGAAAGTAAGTCGTCTATAAATGACCCGAAGACGCTACACGGTCCGTAATCCTTATATTACCTTTTTTTTTTTTCTACAAAGGACGGTAATACTTAGAATGACTGTTCTTAGTTTCTTGGATGTTTATACACACATTAAAATGAACCACACCGATTCGAAATTAAAGAGTAGATCTGTTACTTCTCATCTAATGACCAAGTAAAAAAAAAAATTTCTTAAAGAAGAATTCTGGGGTGTAAAGAACGGGGTGGGAAGGGTGTGTGTTATATTAATGTACAAAATCCAGGTGACTAACTCTTTTGTGTTATGGTTTTCGATGATACTTGAGTTATTGACAAATGTTATTTAATTGTGAAAACAGAAGTATTACGTGCATATATTAATCTTTTTATCATCGTGTATAACAAATGAGTCGAACAGTTTTAGTAAATGAGGTACATACCTGAATAAATGGAGAACGTCATTGAATCACCGGAGGGTCCCCAGGTTCCATGTCTCCAATCCTTTGATGTCTGATACAATTAGAATACTTTATGCACCATGAACTCGTCGTCACCGAGAAAAGAATATGTTGTCTGTAGTGATAGTTACTGTCGTAAATTAACGGGTTTCCTTCAAATCGCAGTCAGAGTCTTAGGAAGAAGTGTCTCATAAAGTCTACCAGTGATGGTTGACAAATTTCAACCGGTTGTCTACTTTTTAATAAGAGTAGGGGACCCGATTTACTGAGGATTCCGGAACGGGTCGAAAATTTTTAGGTGCTTAGTAAATATAAATCAAGACGGCAGAACACCCCGAAGGGTACATCGCGATCACCATTTCTTGGGTGGACGGTTGCGTCCTCTGTATTCTCTGGACCTAAGTCAGGGACCCAACTCTTCTAGGGGAACTCCCCCCGTGTCGTTGAGTAAGGTCATAAGAACGGATCTCTTAGGGTACCTGTCTCCGTGGACCGCTCGATACCAGGTACCCCAACGTTTCTCCACCCGTACTGACTTGACTGAATCGTATGTGACAACAGAACGATTGTAATGGTTTTTGACTTTACAAATGATTCTCATATAATCGAAAATACGTAAATTGAATGATTCATGACACTAAATGTGACTCTACATAACTATAACACATACTTTCAACGAGTCAGAACAGACTGAGAAACGCTGGGGTACCTGATATATCAGGTACGTTAAGAGGTCCGGTCTTATGACCTCACCTATTGGAAAGGGAAAAGGTCCCCTAGAAGGGTTGGGTCCCTAACTTGGGTCCAAAGGGTGTAACGTCCGCCTAAGAAATGGTCGACTCGGTGTTCCCTTCGGGTTCTTATTACCTTACCCATCGGATAGGGAAGAGGTCGTCTAGAAGGGTTGGGTCCTTAGCTTGGCCCTAGAGGACGTAACGACCACCTAAGAAATGGTCGACTCTGTCCCTTCCGGATTCTCTACATGACTATCCATAAAAATAAATAATTGTAATTATTCAGTAACACATAAATTAAAATTTCTAACGGAATAAAACACCCCTCGGTATAGTGTGTTTACTGAGTATACTTTTATGAGTACAGAAGAAACCTTAGAAAGATTTTACCTATTAAGAATAGAAAAGTTAATAGTTACCATGTTCGAAGGTCCGGTTAACGAAATTCTAACCAGTAGTCTGGTACGACTTCACTAGTAATCCTTTACATACTGAGACTGTCACCCACAAACTAAGAGAGATTTAAGACAGTGTATTTTTAAGTTTACTATAAGTAACTGTCGACAACCTGTAAAGTCGATTAAACGAAAGGTATGGATTGAAAGAGAAGATTGATTTTTTAACGGGTAACCCGACATAAAAAGGGGTCCCCACTGCTGACGTCGGTCTGTGTGACCATTAAGTAGGTATCCGTACGTTCATTGGGAACTAAAAGGATTCCCTAAACGGTTTTTGTTATCAATAATCGACTTGGTTAGTGTAAAAGAGGGAGTCTTAAATTGGTCCTTCACGTCTTTTTTAAAGGGTCAGGCGTCCAGTTGTTTTTCGTCGTGAGTATACACGACGTCGACTCAATACAATTTCCCTCGTGTACCTGGAGACGACCCAACGAAACTGGGTGGAACTAACGTCCGGGTAAGAGGAACCTGAGACCAGGGTAGAACCGAAGATAAGAACCCAAAGGAACTTTAAGGTAGGGAAATAATAAGGTGTACACAGAATAGTAAGACAGGGAAATGAGTTCGATGACTTCGAATAATTGTATTCCCAGATGAACAAGGTTTGTCACACGGTTCTCAAGAGTGTATACAATAACATGGACAGACATGTGACGGAACGATTCGTTCGAGAACCAAAAATTGGAGACGGACTGAAGACTAAAAACGACAAAAAGAAAATGAATAGACCGACATTAAGTGTACAATCGGGTAACCATATAAAATGTAGATACACCGAATCTGGGAGGACTGAGGTCGCCTGACTTCCAGGAACCATGAAGACCGGGATCCCAGAGACCACCCCCACCCCCTGAGTGGGACCAGGACGGGGAGAAATCGTGTGTCCACTTTAGACGGGTCAAGGGGTCGAACTCGGTTCTCCCTTACAACGTACACTCCCATTTTCTCTGATGGATGGATAAGGATGAATTATATAGTGGGAGGATCCCTCTACTGAAGGAATGTCAATTCACGAAAGTAGATGTATAAAAGTTTTGGTACAATCTTCGGAGTCCTTTAATAATTTTTCATTAAATAGAAGTTCAATCGGTAGTCACCATGTGTATGTAAAAAAATTTCTTTCCAGTACAAGATTTTACTCGTGAATCATTCTTGTGGGTTAAAAGGATTTTATAAGGGGGTTTATAAGTAAAAGAAAGTTGGTAAGAATAGTTAGGAAAATGATTCGAGAGTCGTATGTGAATTCTCGAATTGTCGTCGGAAAGGACTTAAGAAGTCGAGGGGTCAAGAGGTGTCTTTTGACGAAGAGATCTCTACTACAAAAGAAACTTTACCTCCGTATACTCCATTAGAGGAAGATATATACGCATATAAATGTGGTAGGACAGAAGGAAGGTCTCTTAGACCCTTTGATCCTTCCTGTGGAGGAGTGCACAAGACGACGGTAAGTGAGAACAGAGGTCCCTCTTGGTTGTGAAATAGGGTGAGGGGTGGGGTTGGAGGTGGCCGAGTTCCCAAAGAGTGTTCAGTCAGTCTTTTCACCCAAGAGTCACCTGGAACTCCCCAATCTCAAAAATAGTCAAAGAGTTTCCGAAGGTACTCTTTTGTTGTCGTCGTCGCGTTCCTTCCTGCCGACTGGCCCGTCGGGGCAGTGGGGAAGGAGTGGCGATGGGGCACTGGGGACGGAAAAGGGGAGACGAGCGCTGTGAGTAGGTGGTCGTCGGTCGGACACTCGGCGTCTCACCGAGAAATGTGTCTTTGACGAGACGCAGACGAGAGTGGGAAGAGGGAACTCGATTTTTACACTCCTCCGAAAGGGATAGAGCTCGTATATAGATCCGAACTAGCAGACGATAACAGACCCGGAGTGGGATGTCGGGTCGGTGACATTTGACAGACACAACCTAGTCCTTTCGGGGGAACAAACCGGACCTCTACCTTCTTGATCTCTTTGACCATCTCCGTCTCCGGACCCCATGCTTCACTCCCTACGGTGCGTCCCAGGCAGTGTCCCCTGGGTCGACCCCCACGACTTCTGACTTCGCTCGTCTCTACTCTCCGGTCCACGTGCCGACGAGACCAGAGTCATGGTTGTCCTTGGTGTCGGTCCGCGAGAGCTAATGGAGTCGGAGGAGTGTTCTGGGTCCGGACTGTACGACCCTAAGCAAGGCGCGAAAACCGACCCCCGTCTCTTTGACGGAGTGAATGGTTCCGGAAAGACAACAGTCGTGGAACAGTGACCAGAAGATAAGTTGTCCTAGAAGTCTAAAGGACCAAGGACCTATACCGGAGTGTGGTGACTACTGGGTAGAATAAGCTAAGGACTTTGAAAACAACAGGACCAGAGACTAATACGTTTGGTTTCAAATCAGTTGTGACCCCACCTGGTCATAAGGGATTTGAGACCCAAGACCCAAAATCATTCTTGGTCCTAGATCGTCTATAGTGAGATTCCAGAAGTTTATACTCCTTCTTAACTCGTCTATTAATCCCTTTTATCTATTCTTCCCCTCTATGGTCGGTTTTACTCGTATTACAGGTTTCCTGAGTTTAACTTCCGTCACCTCACATGTCGGATATCTCTTCTTCCCCTTTGTCGAGGTAGAGTAAGTGTGTAGAATCGATGACACCCTCCAGCCTCTTCGTAATCTTCCGGGTAAGGTGTCTACTCCAGCTTCTAACTACTGACAGGAGTTTCAAGACCCGAAAAATTTATCCTCTTGGTCATGAGTCTGACTGAGAGTCCTCACTTCGGTCTCGATGTTCATAGAGAAATTTAATTGGTTGATGAGGTTAGGATACCCGTAAAGAGGTTATAGTTTGAACTTAATTGAACTACCTACTTCCGGAAAGTCATTCCTCTTTTACAAAGATAAAACCCCGGGACCCTCTTAAATGGGTCTTTTAAGAAAAAATTTCAGATTTTTAAGAAACCGTCGTAGAAAGATTGGAGGAGGAATCAGGATGGTACGATAAACGTATGGTGGGGCAGTCGTAAAAGGGACCAAGGGGGGGCGGGGTACCGGAGTGGGATGGTGTAAAGGTTCTGTGCACTGTCCGACGTCCGTCTCCCCCTTGGACGGTCAGGGAGGAGTACGGGTACGTGTCCAGTAAAAAACCAGAATGATTTCTTACTGATTGGTCCTTGGTAGGATGGTACTTTACTGTTTCCCTCTATTGATGCACACAAGGATTCTTTTACAGATGATTCCATGTAAAACTCCCGAAGAGGTCCCCTGAGTCACCATTTCTTAGGGAGGACGGCTACGTCCTCGGAGTCCCCTGGACCCAAACTAGGGACCCAACCCTTCTAGGTAACCTCTTCCTTTACCGTAGGGTGAGGTCATGAGAACGGACTCTTTAGGGTACCTCTCTCCTCGGACCACCGGATGTCAGGTACCCCAGCGTCTCATCCTGTACTAACTCACTCGTATGTGTTCCCATGTAACATGAGTAGTCTTGTCTTTTACACCGGTCCATGTCTTGGTGAGATATGGTAGACGGGGTCTCGTCTAGGAGTCCGGTCAGTGTTCTCGGCTAATCTTGACGATTACCGGAGTAACAGTCCCTTATGAATATACGTAGAGTAAATTTAGGAAATTTGAAGTCAAACTTGGAAAAGAAGTTACATTCTTCACACACAAATAAATTTCGTCAGACAACTAGACTTAATAAATCTAACATGTAAGACGACCAAAACTTGTTACTTTTGTTGGGTCGTACAATGGATACCTAGTTAAATAACATACAAGGAGGACACACGACTCTAGTGAAAAGTAATCACTGAAAATCAGGTGTAAAAACGGTGACATAAAGAAAAATAATTTACTAAAATTAGTTTGTTTTTAAAAACGTGACACCAAAGTAACACGAGGAAAGGAAATGATAAACCCCTCTACTCACGATCGATTATAAGTTGTTTTCATCGTCTTTCTCACCGGACTTCAGGATGGATTTCATATCACGGGTTTAGGGGAACGAGGTAGTGATGCATCTCATCTTGTGAACTTCGTAATAAAACTCTTTCATAAAAACACCAACAAACCCCCCACCCCTCGTGTTCTCCTTCCGTCCTCTCTCACCACTATCGTTTCAAACTTGACAGTCCCTAAGTCTCTACAACCAAAGTTTTACCTTAAATAGGAGTTTAGGGTTCTAATATCTAAAGGAGGGTTTGAATGTAAGGGATGTACCAAATCTCTCGTTAACTCTTTCTTTGACGAGAGGTATAAAACTAACTGTAATTTTTGTGACACTTTTATCAAACCTTGAACTAGAGAAGCTCCCTTACTGTTATTAGTTTGATATCGAAACGGACGTCGTAAAGAAAGTGTGAATGAGTCTTGACAAGGTCCTTCTCTTTGAGTGTCCCTTAAGACAAGAGTATATAGTGAAGATCTTCCTCTCCCTTCGTAAGAGTTCGTTTAATAGGAGTTTGAAAATTTATACTTCTATCTTCTAATAAATTACTTAGAGTTGTGTTTTGGTGGAGATAAGTACCTTATTTTAGTTTAGCTCAGTCAGTAAACCTTGACCTTTGGAAATTATAGGTCCAAATAAAAACTTTTGTTACGAGTCTAAACGGAAAGAACGGGGTATCGTGGATCAGAAGCGAATTCAAGAACTGTAGGTGTAGACCAAAACGGTTTGTGTAATCTTCCTAAAGTGATAAGGTCGAGTGTTCAGGTAAACGTATCAGACTAATTGTCTACCCTAGGTACTTATGGTTCATGAAACAAGAGTGAGAAAAAAAAAAAAACTGGTACATAACGGTGATTTTAAAGGGATGGGAAATGTTAGTAGAGAAAGATTTTCCTCAAGGTCCGATGATGGTTGATCGACGGAACATGATGACAAATTCTACGGGGTTATACAGACTGATAGAACTTTACTTTCGAACGAGGGAGGGAAGGGTCTTGTTTGAACGTTGGATGTGGAAAAAAGTTTAAGAGGTCACTGTGAGTCCGTGCGAAAGTTTGTCTTTTATCCTAAAGAACTCTTTGTCAAACCAGTCTACACTTTACACTAAAGATTTTTGTGTGGGTGATCGTGTACGTAAGAGAGTAATAATCCAAAATATCCTTTGTCTAGTGCCCTCCGTAGAAGACAGACCCGTTTATCGTCTAGTCGATGTAATTGGGTCGGGTACGATTTACTGTCACGAGAAGAAGGGGGGTGGGGGCTGGAATAGAGGGACGTCGAGATCTTCAGTTCAGAATTTGTGAATATCACCTTATTTTACATTTACGCAAACTAATTTTTACCAGTGAAAACCGAAGAATAGGTGGATCTTTTAATAACAACGAAAATTTCGTTTTGGAGAAATTTAGAGACTATTATTTTCTACGTCCTCTCTGCCGACCGTACTCGTTTTTCCGTGACGCACCGATAACTGTGACCAGATACCACTAGTCCATATTAGGGGTCCAGTGAGGACTTGTTTTCCGATAGAATAGTTTCAACGGTCACCAGGGATTTATATTCAGACAGATATTAGAGAGGAGAGTAGGACTGAGATTCTTGTTTTGAACTTTAGAGTAGGACAAACAGAAGGTCCTTGTAGACGTCCCGTCGTTTAGGGTTAGGGCTCGTAAACGCACCAAATAACTGAAAATATTAGAGCGTAGAGGTCGATGGAACGGGTCCTTACGACTGACTTTGGGTCTCTTTCGGGGGTGCGAGAGACCTCCTCTAATTTTCTTTCGGGAGACACGGAATGGAGCATCCCACTTGAAGAAGGGCCCCTGATTCAGCCTTTCCTTCCTGACTAAAGAAATTCGTCCTCGTGTCGTTCTCCCGTCCGTCCGTCCGTCGGATTATGTGTGACGAGATAAGTTATTTTGAGGTCTGGCGGGAAGGAACCGGGGAGGGTCTTCAGGTACGATTCACTTGTGTATAGGGGATACAAATGTCAGCCGTAGCCACCATACGTAACAGGACATCAAAAAGATTATCCGTCGGTTACTGCTGTGGGGTCGGCTCCACCTACGTCGGACGGACACCTCTACGGACAGTAAGGGATCCGTACGAGTCCTTTAGTGAGTAGTCTTTTTTTGGTTCTGGATTTTTCGAGACTTTGACGCACGTCCGACGGTTTTGGTCGGACGATGTACGGGAAAAAACCAATAGGAATCGTCCCGGAGACCTTCACTTAGGTAACAGTCCTTGTTAGTATTCTTTACAATTAGAACCTCTTTCTCCGACAGAACATCTTGTGTTTACCTCGAAATTTTTCTTTCGTGCCAGGTACTTTGAATTTGAATTGTCAGACATGCAAATGACCCCACCCCCGACCCTTTCCGAAAAATTGCCTTTCTCAAAACTATCGGATAAAGAAAATTTTCGTCAACATGTATGTTTTACCTTAAATTAACACATACGTTAAAATTTCGGACTTTACCGATCCTGGGTCCAGGTTCCATGTCCGATTTTAAATTTGACTTTCTCCTGGTCGGAGGATTTTATACACGATATTTTTGTTGATTAGTTTTTTTTTTCCGTTCAGAAAAAAATCATCTTATTCATACGACGGTCTTTAAGTAGGTCCGTCCCAGGATATCTGAACCGATAGGAGAAACCAAAAGGTGTGGAGGAAAGAGAGAGGAAGGGAGAGGGGAGACAAATGAGACTAAACCGTTGTCTCTATAACGACCTTTGACATGTTATCTGTCCCACACTTCCCTGGATCGTGGACGAAACCTCGACGACATCTACCTACGTATACGGGTCTCTACTGCGACTGTAGGACCACAGAAGAACTTTCATGAGGTTTGACGAGAAGGAACCATCCTACACACAACGCTCTCGCAGTCTTAATCCTCTACGACTTAACGTTAATTGATCGGACACAGATATACATAGGACACCAGAACGTGAAGAGTTATGTCTTAAATAAGTCAGCTAGTCATGAGTTAAATCGTTGTTCTCTAACACTCGGTCCATGACCCCGATCCACGATGTAAAGACGGAGTAAGTAATAACGAGACACAAACCTCTGACAAGGTAATGACTGGTCTTCCTCAATTTTATAAAAGGGACCGATTAATGTTCGGGTCTTCGTACCAGAAGTTTTTAGAATCCATATTGAACATATTCGGAAAAAGGATAAATCCTTCTAGGCTTAATCTTTACTCAAGATGAATCCTCTTTCAGGGACGGGTAAAACGGAGGGAGTCTTCTGATCCCTTCACTGACTCGGGGTAGCCACCGAAGGAAGGAGTCAAGGTTTCGTGATTCAATGGGTCTCCGTAGAGACAGTTGGATATGAGTGGAAAAATCCCCTTTTCCGATGAGACAGGGGAGAAAGGTTGACGATGACGTCGTGTCGGATTTTTTTTTTTTGTTAGATGTCGTTTCCGACGGTCCGCCTCCCTCTCCACTCGAGGTCCGTAGGGTTCAACTTTGGGTCTTACGTGAAAGGGTCCCTTCGTCTTATTTATTGCCGAACACCCTTATCCTGCCAGTGACGACGTAAAGTTCATGCGACACCGAGTTGGTCCGTAAACACCTTGTGGTGACAAATATTTTTAACAAGGATACCCTTTTACGAGAGACTAGGGTTACTTTACTAAACCTTTATTTGAAACCCTTGTGTTGGTCAAACCCGACGACCCCTGTCCAACATTTCTATCTGATTGTGAGGCGTTAGACCATTTGACGACTCGAACTTGTGAACCACCCCGTCCGTAGGGACTCGAGACTTTTGTAGAGTGGACACTTCAAATACACTTCTACCCTGGACACAGGTCTCTCTGAACCACGGACACTAGAGGTCCGTCATACTGACATTGAGTAACTCCGGACAAACCTACACGACGAAAGGTACCGGTGGCGACTAATATAGGATTCGTCGTAAGAGGGACGAACAAACTCATTATGGGAAACCAACTCGTCCTAGTCCCGCATTAAATGGTAGATGCTTATTTTATTCATGGTCGAAAGGTCTCCTTTCTTTTAAACACGATGTTTACCCCTTTCATAATAGTCGTCCTTTGTACCTTTCCTGTACGTAAAACGTACCAAAAATCCTCTATTTACCGATTTATAAAAACCTAATACAGAAATCTTTTCTCTGCATACAAAGGGATCTATTTAAGACTCAGGTCCCAAAACACCTACTCGCTAGTAAGTCGGATAAAACGCATAAACTTTTATCTGAATAACATGTCCTTGATGTATCAACCTTCTTATTAAATTGTTTAAAGTACATTATATGTGGTACTGTATCTTTTTAAGAAAAAAGTAACAGGAAAATGAAAATTTTTTCATTTGTCCTTATTTTTTTTCTTTCCCTTATTTTTCTTTCTTTTCTCTATATACAACGGTTAGAGAGAGTACCCTATTATTATAAGTGAAAAAGGTCTTCAGTAAACATTTACTGTGATTTTTATGTCCTAAATGCATCCTTTGAAGACACCTTATATAAGGGGTGAACCTAGTAGGGTCTATTTCTTGTCGAACGGATCGTATCCGACATAGATGGACTAGTTTGGTATTGTTGAGATTTTTCTGTAAACCTTTGTGGACCTACTAAGTAATATAAGAAAGTAAAGGTTGACTCATAAACGTTCGGACGTCACCACTCGTCAAAATAAAACGATCACACAGTTAAACCCTTTTCATTTTCGTTCGGTATGAAAAGAGTAAGTTTTACTTTTAGTTAAGTAACTCAAGGTACTTTTTATATGTAAGAAGGTTGAATTTTATAGATGAAATAACTTAACTTGTCTATGAAGTCTGTAAAATTTTCCGTCATTTTGTTGGACAGAGGGGGTGTGTGTATGGACGAAAATGAGTTTAATTCGTATAGGTCTTTGAGTTCAAATATTTGTTATTTTAGTCTAACCATCTTACAATTATAGTTTTAACCTGTTATTTTTACCATTTTTTTTTTCTTTTCTTTCTTTCTTTTTCTTTTCTTTTAATCTGATTTACATAAATACTTGGATCTACTTTTTTAATCGTATAACTTAGATTATCACGTTTTTTTCCCGGTTAAGACACTACCAGTTTTAGACTTTTAGATAACTATATAATATGTGATAATCGTCAAATTTTCAAATATTTTTATCTTTTTTTCTTTCACTTACGAGTAGAGTTATCTATTTTTTATTACAAACCATCCTGACTAACCTTCCTGACTATAACTCCGACTTTGATGTTATAAAACCAGTGGACTACACTTCTTGACTGAGTGACCTTTTCTGGGACTAGATCCTTTCTGACTTCTACCCTCCTCTTCCCCTACTGTCTCCTACTCTACCAACCTACCGTAGTGGTTGAGTTACCTGTACTCAAACTCGTTCGAGGTCCTCAACCGCTACCTGACCCTTCGGACCGTTCGACGTCAGGTACCCCAGTGTTTGTCAGTCTGTACTGACTCATTG
The DNA here is from genome assembly GCA_006410555.1 of Capra ibex. Classification (NCBI taxonomy): domain Eukaryota; kingdom Metazoa; phylum Chordata; class Mammalia; order Artiodactyla; family Bovidae; genus Capra; species Capra ibex. Next base: position 15,143,683 of record SJYO01052474.1, read on the forward strand.
ACTTGATTTTGACTTTGACTTACGAACCATTTTAATCATTAGTGAATATCCTTTTTTTTTTTTTATTTCGAGAACTTTTTGATCGTGGTCTTAGAAACATTTGTATTCTCTATAAATGACCTTTATATCTCGTTTGTAGTGTTAATTACTACTTTAAATTTTCATAAGGGTAATATTAGTTACTTTTCTGTTCTTACTGATAATAGAGAAGACGTTAATTTTTTACCTAACCTTCAGGATCGGTTCTGTTTCTTTATCTTTTTTCTTTATCCTCGATAACTTTAATCTTTCTTTTTGTACGATAAACAATATTATACTAAATAAATAAACGATGAATACTATACTAATAGATACATCTTTCTCTTAGTAGTTTATATAATCTTGATGATTTTCTCCAATCGTTCTAATAACCTTAGGTCAAGTCATACGTTTTTAAGTCTCAAAGACATTGGTCGGTAAAAATTAAAATTTTATATTACCTTTTTATGCAGTAATAATCGTTGTTTTCATACGTAATGGACCCTTTATTTACATTATTTTATACACGTTCTTTTATTGTTTTACGAATACAGGACCTAAATTCCTGTATTTTCCAGACGGACTCACCACTTTATATAGTGAAAATATTTTACCGTTTGGAGTTTTAATATTTGTACATGTAAGAAGAGTATAATTGGATACGTAAATGATAATGTTGATTTTAGGGATTTACTAGATAAAATATCTTAAACTGTTTTATTAGGATTTTCATTATACCTTTTCATTTCTAGATTTCTTTTCGTAGTTATATAAATATCCTGTTAAGATCAAGTTTATTCTGGATATCTAATTATCCTATTTCATCTTTCGAATCTTTGTCAGGGTTCATAAATACTTTTGTAAATTTTATCATCACTTCCGTAGTATTTAATCCCTCTTTTACCACATAAAAAGTACCATTCCAATGTTGGTTAATATACTTTTATTATGTCAATCTAAGTCTTAAAGGTAGGTGTCGTTACCGTTGGGTCAGGTCATGAGAACGGACCTCTTAGGGTACCTCCCTCCTCGGACCATCCGACGTCAGGTACCCCAACGTCTCAGCCTGACTCCCTGTTTCACGAAGACGATGATGATGGGTGTCGTTTTCTTGTATTTGATGGACTTTTTGTTTTGAACTTTTACTAATCCTTTTTAACATCCTCTTATATAAATTCTATCTCCTACCGTCTTAAGAATTTAGTATTTTTCGTCTTGTATGTTTACTTTCCTGATTTTTTTTTTAACTCCTATGCCAATTTGAGTCGTCTAATTTACGTGTAGGGAGTAAATAAAGACGAGGAAGGGGTTTAGAGTAGTTTTACTATTGTTTCTTTATTTTTTAGTATTTATTTAGGATGTCCCGTTTCTCATGACCTTTTCTCAGTTGTGTCCAGCTACACTCGGTTTAAGACTTTATACCTTTCACCTGCCCACCAATCATTAACTGAATGGTCTCGACTCTTTGACTTCAGACCGGGACACCTCGTCTTCCGACTACCTGTTCTTTCTTCGCTTAAGATCGGAGTCTTGGTCCTTTTTGAGTCCTACACCTTCGAACCCTTAGAGACTCCACCCTCTACCTCGTCTTTTGTCCAATCCGACTTTTAGGTTCATTCCTTGTCAATCTTCGGATCTATGAGGAGACGGGGGTGGTTGGGTCTACGGGTGGGGAGTGGGTTGGTCTATCTGTACTTCAAGTAAAAGACTTCTCTTCACGACTGGAGTCTTACAGTCCGTTTCGGGCTCCTGTCTTTTCTACGGTGTACGATTTTTGCCTGAAACTTTGCTTACAGACGAGCTCCTTGTGAGTCGGACCTGAGGTGTCTTTCCTTTGACCCCCTAGGGTGAGGTCTCTTTGACCGTCTGGGGACCTTTTTCCTAGACCTCCGTGTTTTACACTCCCTGGGGTCTTTGTAGACAGAATAGTGGGGTTTGGGAAAGCACTTGAAAACACTTAACTTTCCTTGAAAGTTAGTAGACAAATCGTAGAGTGAGAATTTATACTTGTAGCTCAATTTCTTTTCGAGACTTTCTTTCTAATTTTGTTGTCTTTTTTCCTTTGAGTCTCCTTTTCCCCCTCCCACTCTTTACCTTCTTTTGAAGTTCTTTCGATATTAATGGTATATTGAAGTCCTTTTGTTATTAATGGTAAGAGTCTCTCTACTCTCTTCTATGACATCGGTGCTTTGTTCTCTTTATGAGACATTTTTCCATAAACGTCCCTTGTCCTCTCTTGATAACATTTACTTTTTATGATCGTCAGGTACCTCAACGATGGTCAGCCTGTGTTGACTCGCTGAAGTGAAAGTGAAAAGTGAAAGTACGTAACCTCTTCCTTTACCGTGGGGTGAGGTCACAAGAACGGACCTCTTAGGGTCCCTGCCCCCTCGGACCACCCGTCGGCAGATACCCCAGTGTGTCTCAACCTGTACTGACTTCGCTGAATCGTCGTCGTCGTCCTGTCTTTAAGTATTTTTAAGTTAAGTTCTTCACCTCCTATTTCAAATCTTTTTAAAAGGTCTTTTCATCTTCTTTTTCTGTTCTACCCTTTTTATTCTCTTTTCTTGAAATCTCTTAGTTGGTTTATCCGTTGTAGACTCATGAGGTCTTTTAACACCCTTCCTTTAATGCTTTCTTTATTATTTAATTTTAAAGGAGTTTGATTTTCCGTCTTCAAAGGACTAAGTCTTCCGGGTGACCAGTAGGTCATTTTACTTACTCTTGTATAACATAAGACTTCAGTAGTTCAAGAACTTCAATATATAAAATTTCCCTCTTTTTTCATCCTCGATTTTGATCTTTGGTTCTTCGAAGTTTCTGTTCCTAGTCTTTTGTCCCCTACGTTTGGGTGCTGTCTCCATTTTTCACCAGGGTACTACTACCACTTTCTTTTAAGGTCCTGTTGTCGACCAGGTCTTTGGTTAGTCATCTCTGACCTCGTCTCCTGAGGGCCCTTCTATAAAATCTTTTTCCGTTCATCTATCTAATGGACTATACAAGAACCCTTTTCCTAGATACTATCCATACATCTTTTATTCATTCATATTCTAACTCCAGTAATATTAAAGTCCTTTTTAATGTATAAACATACTCTTTCCTTTTGACCGATAACATATGATGTGTCCAGTTGACACTCTTTTTAAATGTCGACATTAACACATTTGTAATGTACAACTCAAACGGTTTTGTCACTACTACATTAATCTAAGTCTCCTCTTACTCGTTCTTGTACAATGATCCTACTACGATCTATTCTCTCGATTTAGACGTAAAACAAATCGTCCTTTAACCATTATTTACGGATGAGAACTTGAAAATTATTTATCATCTTAATCATATAATCATATACTTTCGTTAATGGTTGAAGGGGATGTTATCAAGTAAGTAAGTGTCTTGTTTACAAATAACTCAGAGTGGGTGTACGGTCCCGGACAAGATCCGCAAGTGACACTTATTTTATGTAAAGCTACTTCCCTCTGTCTATTTACGTAATCGATTATGTATTTATATATTATATTCCGTCCCCTTTCACGACATGTCTTTTTTACTCTTTCGCGTCTCCTTCTCTCCTTTAGTCTTTCAGGAGAAACCTTTTCAAGAAGTTATCTCTTCACCTAATTTTTTTACTTCCTCATTCGTCACTCTAATGTGTTGCCTTCCCGTAAGGACCGACGTTCGTATCGTCCATGTGTGACTTCCTTATTGTCTCTAAAGTCCCATTAACCCTCTTCACTGGAGGTTACCGAGTCTAGTACGTCTTGGAATACCGGTGCCGTTCCTGAAGCCCAAAACAAGGTTCAGTCTCCCTTTCCGTGACCTTCTGCACCTCGTCTCTCTTTTCCCAGTGAGACCGTCGCACGTGTGTGTGAACACGTCTTATCCGCCGTACTCCGCTCCCTTCTTCGACCTCCCTCGACGACGGAGTGGATCCGTACTCCACGAGGACCCTGATCCCGGCAACACGAGTCCCCTGACTCTTTCGTGACTTAAAACCTGTGTAGACCTACCAAACTTACTCTCTACACTCTTTTTCTCCTTAGTTCCTATAGAGGAAAGTCCCAGGCCTATTGACTCACCCTCACAATAAAGTACTTTGCCCCTGGGGACTCCCTCCATATCTAAAGTTCCTCCCCACCCTTAGTGTGATCTGTATACAATTCGTATAATTCTACTATTCTCCGTAGGTTCATCTTCGTGTCTATCCAGGGCCCTACTTGTTTAGACCACAATTCTCCCCTCCTACTCCGACCTCTACGTGGAAACTCTCAACAAGTGAATATCTATCATAAAAATTTGGTCCTTATTCAATGGACTTTTTTTTTTACTACGTCCGTCACTTCTCTTCTCCACACCCTTGACTGTGGGGTAAATCTCGGGTCTTTTCCTCCGACTCTTCCTCAGTAACTCTCAGTAACGGACCTCCCTCCTAGTCAATGTCCTCACCCACTCCATCTACTGCTGACGGAAAATAACTTTCGACGTACATAATAAACTGAAGTTCTTATTACACCAAACATTATCTAACCTAAGAATGTCGGTTTATAAGTGAAGGAGACACTGGCCCTAATTTACGAGTACAGGAGACGGAACATAACGGTGCCACGAGAAGGATCCTCCAGAACTGGACCCAAAACGACACTCAGTACCCTATACCAACTTTCACTGCTACACGGGTAGGGTTCACCTCCGAAATTCTCCGTAGTGTAAAACGAAAATGAGAACTCACAGACGAGAAACGACACTATTGTCCGCGACACCTTAACTTACCCCAGAAGGGTACGGGACGTTTCTATATAAGTAGGTCTTAGACAGTTACACTACAACAAACTTTTACCCCAGAAACGTCTACATAATTATTAATTCTTAAAGTTCTACTTTAGTATGTTCTAATAGACACAACACGAATCAACGATTCAACACAACCTGAAAAAAACTGGGGGGACCTGACATCGGACCTACCTAATAGATCCATCCGGGATATAGGTTACTATTCTCAGCAATATTCTTTTCCTGTCCCTGGAAGGACTACCAGGTCACCAATTCTTAGGCGGTAGGTTACATCCTCTGTACCCAAGCTAGGGACCAGACTTTGGTTCAAAGGGGTGTACGGTCACTTGAATCGGTCCTGGTCGTCTCAACGATGACTGGTTCCTCCTTCTTTATTTACAAACAGTATTCGGTGACTCTAAAACTTTATAAAAAATTGGTTCTTTTTCGATTCATTATAAATAAAGATATTTCATTTTTAATTCGATTTCTTTAAATTTGATTTCTTTTAAATCAATGCAGTTCTAAAGTTCTACATTTTTGAAGACACGTTGTTTTCGACAGTATATGTTTCATTTTTCTGTTCGGTTCTCTTCTACACGTTCCACATTTTGTTTTCTAATCTTAGATCTTATAGTTTTTTAGTTGACACCATCCATACCCTCCCTTTCTCTCTTTCTGTGTTTCTGTGTGTGTCTCTCTTTTTGGGTCACCTTTTACCCTTATCCTATAATGTTGGGTGTGTACTTTTTTTAGGTTTCCGGTTTTGGGTACTTTACTACGAGTTTGAGTAATCATTGGTCTTTTACGTACTACTTTGGAACTATGGTCAAGTATTGGTCGTTTAACCATTTCTTTTTCTGTAGACTAAAACTTTTTGATTTATAACGACCATTGCACATTTGACCATGTAAGTGAAACGTCACTAAACCGTTGTAGGTCACTACAAGGTATATACGTAAAGAATGAATCGTTAAGGTAAAAATCCATATAGAAGAACCCTTTGAGGGTGTAAGAAGTCGTTCCTCTGTACATTTTCTGTCGAGAAACCTTATAGTAGACATTAACGTTATAGCAACGTTTTAAAGGTTGTCGGTAGTCACTCCCTCTCCGATATATTTGATTTCATATCCTACCTTATGATATATCGTCGGTTTTCCCTACCTACTGACTAAGATAAGGATACTTAATATATTTATGGAGACTTCCATCTTGGTGTGGTTTAAGTTGTACGATGACGATTCAGTGAAGTCAACACTAGCTAGGAGACACTGGAGTATCTGACCTCGGACGGTCCGAGGAGACAGATACCCTAAGAGGTCCGTTCTTATGGTTTCCCTAGAGGTACCCTAAAAAGGTTCGTTCCCTAACTTGGATGTAGAGAATGTAGAGGACGTAACCATCCGTCTGAGAAATGGTGATCTGGTGAACCCTTCGGGGTCTCAAGTTGTATCACCAAAGGGTACTCTCCCTCTCTCTTACCATGACCGGTGTTTTAGTTCCTTGAAGTTTAAAAAGACGTTATATATTTTCTTCTAGAATCCGTTACTACTGTTTTAATAATGTAAACAATTAAGACGTCTCGTACATGTGTCCAAAATAAGATAGGAATTTGAAAAAAAAAAAATTCTTTGACGATATGTCTACTCTTGAGAGAGGTCCCGTGATCATACACCAGTGGATATCCTGTGACCCTTTTCGGTAACGGGAAGAAATAGGGGTCTGGTCACCACAAGGGGTGAGTCCCGGTCGGACTGATCGTCCTCTCCCCTAGACGGGACTTACCCTTCAGGAGTTGGATCAGTGTGGAAACATCATTTCGAAACTGTGGGACCTTTGTCATCAATGGGAATTCCCGATTGTAGAGTTCGGTATCGGATACAAAATACTTATCCCATCCCAACTTCCCTCTCGGACGTGAAAACCCCGTTTCTTCTTCCTTCCTCCCCGACCAGAGGGTTCCACGGTCCATCTTCATCCTGTACCAATGTACCCTATTCCCACTCCTGAACTGTTTATCTTTCCCTTACTCTAGCCTCTTCTAGGTCACACCTCCCTTCTTCCCGGTAGACTCTGTTCAATAACAAGAGGTGCGGATGGGTTGTCCTGATTTGTTAAGGGAGTCACAGGTCGTTCTTTAGAGACAGAGGGATAAAGAATACCGGGATACGAAAGGTGAGAAGGGAGTGAGAAAGACAACCTAAACGAAAGGGGGAGTCTGTTTCGTTTTTCCAAAGTAAGTGTTCTTTAAGGAGAACAGTGAGTCTCGACATTTGTCCTAAGAAGAGTCTATCAAAACAAATAAGTAAGTAAGTAAGTTGGTTCGAGACTTGTAGACAATGGACTTTCCGAATCACAATCCGATACACGGAAAACATTAGAACATTTTTGTGACGTGGACGGAAATCTCTTAGTGACAAGATTGCCCCTTCGAGTCTGTTCACGTGCTCGACCTGAGGGTCTACCGTTTACGATTGTCTCTGGAGGAATGAGACGTGTACAATTGGGTCGACATCCACAAGGGAGAGGGACAGGGTACAAATCCCTTCCGACCGACTTTAGGTTGGTTGTGGTACACCACTCTGGATCACAGGTGAAAAAAAAAAATGGTCTTTTATATAGAAGAGAGTAAAGTCCCCTTTTTTTCAGTCAGAGTATTAACCGAAACGTAACGTCCGTATGAACACTCCCCACGTTTATTCTTTTATAAATTTTATAAACTAGATAAAACCCACTCCAAAACATCGAAACCGGACCGTCTTACAGTAGATTCTCCGTCACTAAAGAGAACCCCACGCCCCCTTCTGATAAAAATTCTAGGTTGTTTTCTCTTTTGTATAAAAGTTTCTATCACCTCAGACCATTATGTACCCCTTCCTACCGACAGACCTTGTTCGTTTGATCGGTACATGAATCTGTGTAGATTGGTGACTAGTTCGATACGACCCTGACTAGTGTACTACAGTCGTTCTCTCGTGCACACTCTGGACTCTACAGAAACGACAGGTCGTCGAGGAGTGGAGTGGCGGGAGCACGCACGGAGTGAGACGTGACCAGTCACGGGAGACAGGGTTCGTACAGGCTCCGAACCCCCGTTTAGTGGAACGCAGAACAAAGATACTCGAAGGGAGGAGAGAAAGTTACAGTTTAAAGAGGTTTACTACATAAACACGACGTCAGAGGGGAGGGGTTGAAGAAGGTACTGGAGGGAGGAAGAACCGGGACCTGTAAGATGGAAGACGGGGGAGGAGAGGACGAAGACTCGTCAGGCCAGACACCGGGACCGCCCGACTGGGGACACGTCAGGAGGGGGCCGGGGGTGTGAGAGAACCGAGACGGAAACCACCGAGGACGGTGACCACAGGATCGACAACAGAATGGCGAGACCGGAGAGACTAAAAGGGTAAACGAGAAAGAAAAGGGTGTTACACCTGTAGGGAGGATACGGGTCCAGACTCGAGAGAGTAAAAACCCGAGGTTTTAGTGACGTCTACCACTGACGTCGGTACTTTAATTTTCTACGAATGAGGAACCTTCTTTTCAATACTAGTTGGATCTGTCGTATAAGTTTTCGTCTCTGTAATGAAACGGTTGTTTCCAGGTAGATCAGTTCCGATATCAAAATGGTCACCAGTCCATACCTACACTCTCAACCTGACACTTCTTTCGACTCGCGGCTTCTTAACTACGAAAACTTGACACCACAACCTCTTCTGAGAACTCTCAGGGAACCTGACGTTCCTCTAGGTTAGTCAGGTAGGATTTCCTCTAGTCAGGACCCACAAGAAACCTTCCTTACTACGATTTCGACTTTGAGGTTATAAAACCGGTGGAGTACGCTTCTAAACTGAATAACCTTTTCTGGGACTACGACCCTTCCTAACTCCCGTCCTCCTTTTCCCCTGCTGTCTCCTACTCTACCGACCTACCGTAGTGACTGAGTTACCTGCACTCAAACTCACTTGAGACCCTCTACCACTACCTGTCCCTCCGGACCGCACGACGCTAAGTACCCCATTGTTTCTCAGTCTGTACTGACTCACTTACTTGACTTGACTTGACTTGACTCGAGAGAGTCTCTTATTATTATAGACAAAGTGTCCCGTCTACATTCTTAATTAACCAATACTTCTATTTTACCAACACTTCAACGAAACACTAGATTTGCGAGTAAATAAATAAGTATCCTGTTTGTAAATATTTCATGAAAGGGGTATGGTTTTGAAAAGAACCGGGATATATTCCGGGACATACCGAGGAAGGGTATTTCCCCGAACGGAAAATTTATTTATATGTATAAATCGGGACTCGAAATCCAAAATAGTACTTAAAGGAACGAGTCTTTAGAAGTTATAGTAGAATGGTAGTTTTGTTATTTCAGTTTTGAACTGAACCGTAAAATGTCACTAAAAGTATTAGTGGGAGAAAGAATTTAGTGGGAGAAAGAACGAGAAGGTCACTAAGACTGTGTTTAGTGAGTGGGAGGGTAAGACTACTACGTGGAAGACGGAGTCCTTGAAGTCAGTGAACCGAGGAGGAGGAAGTATGAAGGCCTCGAGGTCTAGGTGGACTTTTGGTAGTGATTTTAGAGTCGGGAGTCAATTGTCGGGAGGAATTTACTTAATGTTTGGACTACAGTTTGGCTGAGTAAAAGATAAATAGGTAATGACTGAACTAATAAAGTAAACCTAAAAATGTAGGATCTAATTAATTGATTACTACCGAATTGGTCAATAAAGTAATTACCAATTAATTAACTATTACTTTCGGTATTTCTTTCGACTCGCGGCTTCTTGACTACGAAAACTTGACACCACAACCTTTTCTGAAAACTCTCAGGGAACCTGACGTCCCTCTAGTTTGGCCAGGTAGGATTTCCTTTAGTTAGGACTTATAAGTAACCTTCCTACTACGACTTCGCCTTTGTGGTTATGAAACCGGTGGACTACGTGTCTTGATTGAGTGACCTTTTAGGGGACTACGACCCTTTCTAACTTCCGTCCTCCTCTTTCGCTACTCTCTCACACTCTACCAACCTACCGTAATGACTGAGTTACCTGTACTCAAACTCACTTCAAACCCTCAACCACTACCTGTACCTTCGGACTGTACGACGTCAGGTACCCCAGCGTTTCTCAACCTGTGCTGACGCCCTGACTTGTCTCGACTTAACTATTACTTTTTTATAAAGAACCAACAGACGATACGTAACAATTGTGGTAGTCCAGGATCACTGTGTCACCATTTGTTCCGTGTCTTGAAAATTTTTGTCCCCGGTCCCTGAAGGGACCACCTAGTCGATCACGTTCCCTGTGTCAAAGTCAGGGACCAGACCCTTCTGGGGTGTACGGAGTACCGTTATATCGGGTACGTGGTGTCGATGACTTTGGCCGGACGGAATCTCGGACACGAGGTGTTGTTCTCTTCAGTGACGTTACTCTTCGGGAGTGTGGTGTTGACCTCTCATCGGGGAGAGGGTCGTTGTTTCTGTGTCCCGTCAGTTTTTATTTATTTATTTTACTTATTTTTTTTTTAAATTTATTTTTTTTATCTTTGTCCCTAGTATGACTTTTAAACCCCGGTATATAATACGAATGAATACAGGAGGGTTGTGACGAAACCCCCTGGTCTTAACCCTTTATGTTTGTTTACTTTATCATTTTAGAACTGTTTTTGATAAATAAAAGTTGACATACGTTTGGATCCTGGTTTTGACTCTCAAGTTCAGTCACGAACCCCTGACCACTCACACTGACCCAGATCCGGTCCTTGGGACCTCAGAACGACAACGTTAGGATTAATTCTCCTCGTCCACCGACCCCCTCCACTTGAGGGTGTGTGTATACCTATGGTCCGTATGGAGTTTGTCTTGATAGGTACATATCTGAAAACCCCTATAACCCAAGAGCACAGAGAAGACGTTCCGTCCCTTCATTCTCGGTATTATTTTTATTGTCTGTTCACCCATACGGATCACAACGGAATCTTTGATCTCACGATTGAATAATAGATTTTCAATTTTATATAGGACTCCGTCTTTTAACTCCCCCGGTAAACTTAGTTCAGAGGAAAGGTTGTACGTCGAATCCTACGGCTCCCTCCATAATCCCTTTCAAGACTGGGTTTCGGGTTCTCCGATCGGTCAAACCTCCCCACTAAAGTGAAGAAGTCACCACTGACTGATTTTACGGTCAGAAATTCCTTGTAAAGACAACCTTCTTATCCTGAGGTAACGACTCTCTTGAAGAGGATTTTGTCATGACCCCCTTATGACCGTAAAAGAAGACAGGTTTCGAGATTTTGTGGTCTGAAGAGAAACGGATAGGATGGTAAATGCAACTTAAGAAAGTTGAATGTATAGAGTTTAAATACATAATAAACATTAACTGATAGAAGTGTATTAGATGTCCTTAGATATAAGGTTCTTTAATAGAGGTCTCTTCCTGATGGAGATATAGACAAGAGACAACTCACCTGTTAAAGACCCTTCAAAAGTAAATTCAGCTAATAAGTATTAGACAGGTATAGAGAAAGAGATATACGTGTGTGTCAGTGCTCGTTTATGAGTAGGGACATAGGGTTTTGTATCACATTATGGATTGTGTTTTACAATACCTTACTTACTTACTTAAAATCTCTTCGACCCGACCTACTTAGCGTTCGACCTTAGTTCTAACGACCCTCTTTGTAGTTATTGGAGTCTATACGTCTATTGTGATGGGAATACCGTCTTTCACTTCTTGATTTCTCGGAGAACTACTTTCACNTTCACTTCTTGATTTTTCGGAGAACTACTTTCACTTTCTCCTCTCACTTTTTCAACCGAATTTCGAGTTGTAAGTCTTTTGCTTTTAGTACCGAAGACCAGGGTAGTGAAGTACCGTTTATCTACCCCTTTGTCACCTTTGTCACCGTTTGAAATAAAAAACCCTGAGGTTTTAGTAACGTCTACCACTGCCGTCGGTACTTTAATTTTCTGCGAATGAGGAACCTTCCTTTCAATACTGATTGGATCTGTAGAATAATTTTTCGTCTCTGTAATAAAACGGTTGTTTCTAGGCAGATCAGTTTCGATACCAAAAAGGTCTTCAGTACATACCTATATTCTCAACCTGATATTTCTTTCAACTCGTGGTTTCTTAACTACGAAAACTTGACACCACAACCTCTTCTGAAAACTCTCAGTGAACCTGACGTTCCTCTAGTTTGGTCCGGTAGGATTTCTTCTAGTTGGGACTTATAAGTTACCTTCCTGACTACGATGTCGACTTCGATGTTATGAAACTGGTAGAGTGTGCTTCTTGACTGAGTAACCTTTTCTGGGACTCCTCCTCTTTCTAACTTCCGTCCTCCTCTTCCCCTACTGTCTCCTACTCTACCAACCTACCGTAGTGACTAAACTACCTGTACTCAAATCCTTTCGAGACCCTCAACCACTACCTGTCCCTTCGGACCGCCCGACGTCAGGTAACCCAGCGTCTCAACCTGTGCTGACTCGCTGCCTTGACTTGACTTATAGTAAGGGTTCAAACCCCTAAGAAGAATGAAACCTTTGTCAATCGATCCTCTTGAAAGTCGTTGAGAAAGTTCGGTCGTGAGAATTGTGAGAACAGAAGGTATCTTCTTTTAGTAACGATCCCTCACCAGTTCAAGTTCCTGTGGCTAACCTGATCAAAAGATCCGCAATCCTCGGAATCTCATCTAGAGGACTCCCAGTCTACGAGATCGAAAAGGTCTAGTCTTATAATTCCTCTCGACCCGGATGGGAGTCCTCTCGTCACCCGGTAAGTAGAGGTGGAGGGAGGAGTGTATGAAGGAGAAGTAAAAAGACTGATTACCCGAAGAAGGAGTTACCTCCCTATTTTAGGTTCTAAGTTAACATCTAAGTTAAATTAGGTCGGTTAGAGTGAACCGTCAATAGGACCTAAACCCCGGTCTAGAGGTCGATTATCTACTTTTCTATGAAGTGGGTTGTGACCTAAGACATGTAATAAAGAGAACTCTTTGAGTTTGTCTTCCGACGAACTAACACACCTAGATTAAACTCAAAAGGATCCAGGGATTTATGGTAGGGAAATTCTATCAAATATTTGACGTTTCTGAACCAACGTTTATAAAGTTTTCATTATTATTCGGTATATTATTGTATGTTTATTACCATTGATAGATATAGATGGATATCTATGTATATATAACATATTTGAATACATATGTATTTATTATATAATTAAATAAATATGTATTACATATATAATTATATGTAATACATATATTAAATTATGTTACAATATCATGAGATAAATCATGTAATAAATTAAATTTATTATGAGTTGAATAATAAATAATAATATATAATTAATTGGATAAATCGTGAAAATAGGGTTTATTGGTAAAGTAAGTGTCATAGTGGTCAAAAGAGGATATGTAAGGACATTTCAGTTAACCATTTAAATGATTACACTTCGTTTCTTTCCAATCCTTAGACGGGAGTCTTGTGTCTTTCTCACATCTAGTGTTTAATTCGTTAGAATTACAGTACATTCCCCAAAGGGACCACAGGCCATCGATTCTGAGACGTGAGGGTAACGTCCCCGGGACCCACGTTAGTGACCAGTCCCTTAATCTAAGGTGTACGACGTTCATTTCAAGGTCGGACGGTGTTGTGTCTGGGTTCTAAGACATACGGAATTGAGTTGATTCTGAACCATTTCGGTTTCTTTGTTCATTTTATTTATAAGTTTTTACTAAAAATTTTTTAGTAAACTTGTCAGACTCGAAATCAAGAAAGTAAATATATTGTCGAGGGAACTTCTCAACGATACTTCTAGTTTATCTAATACACTTGTACAAAATATTTGACAATTCTTTCATGAATCGATGCTCACCAATAGTAATAGTCGTGTCTTGACTCTAATTTTGGGTTCACCAGAGGACCGACAGTCAACACACACACAAAAAAAATTTGAAATTCAATTATACGGCGTTTAAAAGAAGAACACTCTAGAACTGAGAACTATCTAATACCCTGTCACTAAAATCTTCGGCGTCTTGAAAAAGACTATGAACAGTAAGGCTTCTTTAACAACTTTAAGGTGAAACACGTCTCTATTTGTGATTTCAAAAAGAATTTATCACCTTATTCTATGAAAACCTTTTGACCCAACCCTGCTCCTTACCCCCACCCCTCTTCGTTTTTATTTTGAATTACAACAAAAGTGTTGTAAGAGAATAAAGTGGAAAGGAGCGACTTCTGTTGCTAAGAGAAGTTAAATAACACGTCAAAACCATAATGTACAGAAGAAGGGTTCAAATAACCATAGTAAAACACACGTACATAAAAGTCGGTGTACCCCTATACGGATCAGGTCACAGAGAACCCCTAAAAATTTGTTCGGAACTAAACCCCTTAAAGGTACATTATAGTCGAAGTAGACACACTTTCGGGAGTCCGACCTTCTCTTTCCTGATCTTTTCCCACGACTCGACTCACTGTCTATCGACTCACGAAACACCCAATAAAATTCATGTATAAAGGTCCTTCTCTTACGATTCGAGACACACTTGAACTAAAAGAGTGCACACTTGTACTCTTATCGTTATTTCCGTCTTATAAAGGGTCGTGGGGAAACTCTTTATTATTTATTTACACTATTCTTTGACAAAGTCTTTTATTTTGTCTGAAACTTTATTTTTTCGTCGGTCGGTCTTTAGGTGTACAACGACCTTTGACAAAGTGTAAAATTGGTAAGGACAGTCCGATTACCCACTATTAGTCATTGAAGAGGTAGGAGTGTAAGAATATTGACGTGTAAGTGCATGTAAGTTATCCACGAAACCTATAAAATTTCTTTCTTCTCGATTGAGGTACACAAACATTTATATAAATCTGAGAATAGGGTTAAATAATCAAGTATATTTCAAATATATATTAATTTTAATAAAATATATATATATATATATATTTTAGTTTAACACAGTTGTCCCGTAAGTAGGGTCAAGATTTTACTCTACCAATCTGATCTTATAGAGTTCCGTAAAGGTCAAGATTCTTAGAAACTTAGATCCTAAACTGAAACCGAATAAGTAATAGAGTGTGTGTGAAATTCTTTCTTGTCTCAACGTTTATTGTTAGTCTTATTCGATCGTAGTGAGTTTTTGTGGTCGTATAGACCTCTCTTCGTTCTCCTTTCAATCAAAAGTAAGTTAACCAGATGTACCTTTCGTTTATACCTGTTGTTCTAAATATAGAGTCCAACAAAAAAAGAAAATTGGTTATTGGTTTATTGATTTAGAACCTAAATTTATCTAGAGTTTCTCTTCCTATTTAACTGAATTTCAAAAGACCGATTCTTTTTGTCTAATTACGGTTCAGGTTATGAAACCGGGGACTACGTTTCTCGGCTGAGTAACCTTTTCTGGGACTACGACCCTTTCTAACTTCCGTCCTCCTCTTCTCCTACTGTCTACTACTCTAACAACCTACCGTAGTGACTGAACTACCTGTAGTCAAATTCGTTCGAGGTCCTCTACCACTTCCTGTCCCTTCGGACCGTACGATAGATACCCCAACGTTTCTCAGCCTGTACTGACTCGTTGACTTGAAAAGATTATAGTATACAACATTTCGTTATTCTCGTTTTGTCGTTGAGACTTACTTCGTTTAGTCACTTTACGGATCTTTTTTCTTTATTATTACTACGAAAAAAATTTTCAATTCGAACGTGTTGTAACATTTCGTTGATATAAGGGTAAATTTCTTTTTCAAAAAGAAATTTCAATTCGGACCATAATCGAAGAAAGTGGAACGTTTACACATAAATCACGACTGATAGACAGTTTGACCCGATAGTCTACATAGAATGTGAATTTCAGGAGTACCGGGATGTTTTTTCGAGTTTACGAAATGTGAAAACAACGTTCACTAGACAAGTAAGTTACAATTTTCTATATCAATAATTAAAAATAATTAAATGATACATGTACCAATTTAGTTCAATTCCTCAAAGTTCAGTTCGTGTCATAAGTCCTTCTTTTTCAAACCGACGAATCGACACGTGGTCTTAGACCCGTGGTCTTTGTAATACATTCTAGGTGGTCAAGATTGATATACAAATATTCTCGTTGATCTGTCCCAGAAGTTACGTCCCAGGGATATTTCTACTGTCTGTCTAATTGTCCTTTCTGACTCGGAGGCGAGTCTTCACTCTTAAAGTGTATTAAATATTGTTTCAAATTGTATTTCAACATGTGATACTTGATTTCGTTTATAACTTACCTAAGAATAAAATTAGAGTTGGAGAGTCAATAATCATTTATCGCTATTGGGATCACATCGATATACTCATGAAAGAGGTTTATAATAAAAATTAGGATTCTGGTATCACGTCTTGGGGATTTACGTCAGTCCTCATATCCTTTTTTTCTCATATATTATTTCCATCATAAAATCTATTCCCCTATTCTATTGATAGGTTATTAAACAACCCTGATAACCAATACTAATTATCCTTTTTATTACAAATCTAAGCATAAAGTGTAGTAAATTTTGTAAATTATCAAAAGTCTTTGTAATTTCTATGTTCGTAATTTTTTATTGATACTTTTGTTAGTCTCCTTTAAGTCCTTTTACAGAGTAATGGAAACCATCCTTTCTGGTAAAATTTGTTCTGTCTCTTCCGGTTGTTGTGCTTCTTTTTCTGACTAATCCATACTAATAAGATGATACTTTTTTTATTGTGTTCGTTACAATTTTCTGTCCTCTGTCTAATTCCTATTTTACGAATGTATTAAGTAGTGTTTGTTTTCTACTTGACGGTTCACACTGATACATTTAACATGTGACGTGTGGTGGTCCCCCTCTGAAAGTACATCTGGTGTTACACTTACCACAGGGATTTCAACGGGACTAGTTTTAGGTTCTATAAATTTCGTGAGGATACAGTTATTCTTCTTTTATTCGGTAGGTTATCTTTTCACACGTTTCCTATACTTTTCACTTAAGTTTCTCCTCCTTTATGTTCATTGTTATTTGTATATGTTTCTACAGTTTAGAGTGTCAGTTTCTTCACGTTTAACCTTGTTGTTACTTCGTATAAAAGTGGTGGAGTTATTAATCTTTTGTAAATTGTAGTTAATTCTTTATGGTAAAGTCTAGCTGTTCTGCATTTTATAGTAACAACCGATCCCATATCACTTTACCATAGGAGAACGTAAGGACCATACTTACACTACTATGTGTAAATTAATTTTTAGGGATCCTAGATTGTTAAAATAAAGAGGTAAATTTCCTTCGAGATGAGAGTGTATATATTCGATAAGTACCGTCTTAACAAACATTAGTGTATTTGATCTTTGTAGAATAAACATACGTCTATCTCAAATCATCAATTCATCTTACTCTATCTAGACACACATCACTTTAGTTTCTAGAAGTAATATATGACAACACACTTTCTTCATTCACAGTATTACTGCGTATACCATACTATGGTCTATATATTTTGTATGAGAGTATGTGTGTCATTAGTTAAAATATTATATTATAGATACATAATACTATAGATATTATAGATACATACTATATTGTATATACATACAGAAACATACACTTACGTGATCTTCCTAATATGGAGTCAAAACCCCCCTATGGAGACCGTCGGTTGACCCTAATCCGTACCTTCAGTTAAAATCAATGAAAATTACAAATGTAACAACTTGTCCTCTTATATACACAAAGAATAACTGTAAATTTTTTTAATGTGAGAGTAAGACACGAACGTGGGAACTCTGTTCACACGATAATTGTGCAGTGTTTGTTCTGTACAACGTCCTTAATTTTTTACTATCACCGTCGACATGTTCGATCTCATTGGTTGTGATTGTAAATAGCACGTGAGGGTCTAAATGCATTTCTGACAATGAACAGTAAGTAAAAAGAAGGGGAGATGGGAAATATCACAAGGAAGAAAGGTGTAGAGTCACTATTAACCACGTTTCAAACCTAAATATTAAGTTAGAATGTATTGAGTCCGAGTTTACAATAACCGTCTTTACATTCAACGTATTAATGAGCCGTCGTCAATGTGTAAGAACTGTGTAAATAAGGATCTCGAACTTGAGACATGCACGTACCTGTGTATTCTTTAAGGGGTGAGGACTACGGAGAAGAGACCGAGAACCTTTATGCAAATACTTCGTACTATCTATCAAATTGAAAATATTAAACCTACCAAACCTCATCGGTTTTCTTTGATTTGGAAGTGTATGACTTTATTATTAAATAAGGAACCTCTCAAAACCCGACCTACACGTTTATGTTCGTATTTTACTTTTTAATTACACCTTTAATAAACTAATCAACAAAACTGATCTATTGTCTATAGAAACCGTATTGTTTCTGTCTAAGTAAAAGACTGTCAGAACTCTACGGGACGAGTTGGATATACTTATGCGTAAGACAGGTTCAGTTTATGGGTTCTGTCTAGTGGCTCGAGAACTTTCAATAATAGAATGCGAGAGCACAGACGAGAGTACTAAGGAGACGGTGAACTTCTAAAGATAAGTGAACGAGGACCTTTAGAGGAGGGTCGTGTAGAGTTCAAATTTTACGACGTTCTTGTTGTAATTGGCTTTTCTTTGATTCTCCGGAACCTGATCCTTAGTTTTCGGTTATCTCGTGTCTACTATCTGTATTAAAGAGATGACTGTCGTTTCCGAACCTCCTCTTTCCTCCCACACCCTCAACTAACAGGGTTATTTCCCTGCTACTCCTCTTTACTCTAAATTTTCTGTTTTGATACCAGAATCTATGGCCCTCCTCACTACCTACGTACCAGTCCCTTCATACATATTGGTCTCAGATTTACTGAACTAACTTTTTGATTTCTTCCTCTCCCTCTGTCAATGGAACTGTTCGGATACTTTCACCATGGACATCTCCTGCTGTTCACATTCTACTCTTCTTCTTATTCTCATAGCCCTCCCTGAATCATTCTACTCCTCTTATTCTCATAACCCTCCCTGAATCACAAAACATGGGTCTTTTATAACCGCTCCTCTTCCTTTATTGACTATCTGAATTATAGGAATGTGATTATTATAGACAGTAACTAATAAATGAGGGACGTATAGTGATAATTTGAACTTTTGTTAGGAAATTTCATCCATGGTAATAACGAATGTAAAATGTCTATCTCTTTACTTCCAATATCTTTGATTCGAATATCTGTAAATTCTTCGACACAAGTGTTCCTGTATGTGTCGTCCATTTTCCCTTCCGTTCCTAAATCTATACCCGTTAGACCAGGTCCTCCGAAGAGTCTCCAGAAGGGTCCTCCGTATCACTATTTCTTAGACGGAGGGTTACTCCCTCTGTGTCCAAGCTAGGGACCCAGTCCTTCTAGGGGACCCCTTCCTTCACCGTTAGACGAGGTCATAAGAACGGACCTTTAAAAGGACCTGGGTTTCCTCGGACCGTCCGATGTCAGGTACCCCAGTGTTTCCCAGTCTGCACTGACTCGTTGACTCACGTGTGTGTGTGTTACACCAAGTCCTCAGTGTGATGCAGTATGACAGAGGGATTAGATGGCTCACACATCATATTCGTTTCACTCGAACCTTAATATAGTGTTACACTAAAAACTCTGTACCATCCTGTCTCCTCGGACCACCCGACGTCAGGTGCCGTAGCGCTTCTCAGCCTGTGCTGACTCGCTGAAGTGAAAGTGCAAAGTGAAAGTACGTAACCTCTTCCTTTACCGTTGGGTGAGGTCACAAGAACGGACCTCTTAGGGTCCCTGCCCCCTCGGACCACCCGACGGCAGATACCCCAGTGTGCCTCAGTCTGTACTGACTTCACTAAATCGTCGTCGTCGTCGTCCTTCTCTAAGGTATGACTTTATGCCACTCCCCTCTCGTTCAGGATCAGGATTTACTACCCGGAGATTATTCCCTTCGGACCCACCATAATATACAGTTCCTCGATAAGTGTACTGATTGGATACTTAACTTTGTGACATCTCACTCCTACGTAATCTCTTCTATGTCGAACGAGACCTTAACAATCCCCGGTAGACGAGTCTTCCTCTTGTAATTAACGTGTAAAGACTGTCTATTTTGATCATGTCCTCATTCTAGATCTTAACTAGTAACTTATATTTAATACATATCTATCACCATGACCCAAAGGGTCCACCATGTCACCCCTTCTTAGGTGGACGGTTACGTCCTCTGAGTTGTCCGAACCCAAGCTAGGGACCCAACCCTTCTGGGTGACCTCATCTTTTACCGTTGGGTGAAATCATAAGAACGGACCTCTTAAGGTGTCTGTCTCCTCGGACCACCCGATGCCATGTATCCAAGCGTTTCTCAGCCTGCACTGACTTCACTAAATCGTACGTGTGTAAATAGGAAAATCAATGAAACGATTGTCGAGATGTAGAGTAATTGTTCGAAATTTTTATACAATTTAAGAGAGACAAGTTTATTGATCATCGTCAAAATAGAAGGCTTACCTGGGCTTGATTATCTCTTTCGTAACCTTTACGATTTCGGGATTCACTCGTCTTTTATCGTTTTTTATTTTTTGAAAATTTTTAGGTACCGTTGGTTGCCCCAAAAATTTTCCTTAAAGTGCTAGTTCTCCTTCTAGTTTCCTTCCGGTCTACAAACCTCTCCTACCATTTCACCGACCACGGTAAAATAACCTCCTAAATTTTCAATCCGACCCAGTAGTCACCCGTCTTTCCACGGTCTCCTACAGTAGGTAACCTCTCCACAATGAGTCTCCTGCCCATCCAGAGTCCTAGGACTCCCCGTCATGGGTAGGGCTAGGTCTTGAGGGGTCACGAGAGCAGAATAGTCTTGTCAACAAAACCCCCAAAACTTCCCCAGTAAGAGAGAAAGAAGGAGAATAAAGAGATCAAGACCCTCTGGACGAAAAGGATCTTACGACAAGAAATGACACTTAACGTAAGGGATTTCTCCAGGGTCTTAAACGAGAAAGACACTCTAGTTCTTGTAGAGACGAGGTAGGGACTCGAGATCTATAGACACACAAGAGATTTATTTTGAGGTCTTTACAGTGGGTGAGAACGTAGAGACCGAAGAGTCTGTAGACGCATAAAGGATCCGTGATAATTTTGAGGCACGACAAAGACCTTGAAACTTTTCGGGGACAGATCCCAACCGATTGGTCTTAGGGAAGTACTTCAATCTCACAGGTAGAGCGAGGGATCGACCCCCACGTAGCACGGGCAGACACGGCCTTCGGGAAGCTCCGATCTGGGTGTCGTGCAGACGGGAACTAGAGTGGGAAAACCGAAACCGGAACTCTCAGGACTAGGAACGAGACGTGAGAACGCAGTGAACGTAACAACCCCGGTCCCGACTGTCCGTAAAGAGGCATAAACACTTCTTTGTATTTGTTCGGAGACAAAAGTAAAGAGATCGGAGTAATCCGATTGGAGACTAATAATAAAGAGTGGTTAAAGAAGGAAGGGGTTTCAGGTTCATAGGTTTACTGTCCTGAATTCAAGACACGGGGTTTCAATAGTGACGACCTCTAAAGTCGGGTCAATCCGAGAAACGTGACTAACGGGTATCTAAGAGGGGTCAATAGGGTTTGATTATCGTCAACAAAGTAGTATAGGTGTGTTGGTACTCTCTATTGTAATACGTAATGTTTGACTTTTTATTTAAGATGGTAACGGTGTTGGTTTTCCGAAGGGTTCAGAGGGTCTTGAGAGTCTGTAACTCATTTGTCCTGTCCTTGATAGAAAGGATGGAACAGGAGGAGGAAAATTAAGAAGATGGTGAACAAGGAGTAGAAGAGTAATGTACGTATAATTCTGGTGTAGCATGGTCCATAATATATATCCCGTTAGTCCTCTACTCTTCGTGATCCTATAATTTTCCTCTGTTAAATAAATTTTCACGATGAAATTTCTTACCGTTTCGTTTGGGGTGGGGTGGAGAAAAAAAATACATTGGTCCCTTTTAAATAGTCTCTTCTATCCAGACTCTTCACTTTCGACTCACCGTTAACGGGGAACCTTAAATCGAATTCAAGTACGAAGGACGTATACAAAACTAAATTTTATTAATGGAAAACAAGTCGTAATGAGAGTCGAGGGTTGAGGAAGACGAAAGTCAAGAGGTTCCTTCCGTGGGGACTCATGTCACACTCCCTCAGTCAATTTAAGTCTGAAGAACTTTTGTCGAACCATAAAAGTTGATTTAGATCATCACCTTACACCCGAATTGACCGGGGTGGGTTAAGAGGGTGGGTCTATAAAAAAGAAAAACAGATCATCTCACAGTAGACAAGGATTCCTTCTTTTTTTCTTTCTCTTTCCTTTTACAAATGAACTTAAATGTGAGATTTGACGAGTCAACTAAGACTGGTTTAAATTATACGAGTCATGACTCAAAACTATCTCTTTTATTTTTCATAAATAAGCTTTGAATCTTTCACCTCGAAACTTAAAAAGATAGGAATAAACATTCTTGTAAAACCAACGTCCGATGACGACACGTTATCTAGACCGGAACCTACGTCAATAAAGTAACGATTTGTTTATCATCATACGGAAAATTCATGCTCCATGATACGATTTATCACACTTCTATGTTTAATACTAGCTGTATTTGTATCGGACACACCTAGTGTTGTTTGACACCTTTTAAGAATTTCTCTACCCTTATGGTCTGGTGGAATGAACAGAGGACTCTTTGGACGTATATCTAGTTCTTCGTTGTCAATCTTGACCTGTACCTTGTTGACTGACCAAGGTTTCACCCTTTCCTCATACAGTGCAGGTATATAACAGTAAGACGAAAAAATTGAATATACGTCTCATGTAGTATGCTTTATGGTCCAACCTACTTAGTGTTCGACTTTAGTTCTATAAAGGTCCTCTTTATAGTTGTTAGAGTCTGTACGTCTACTATGGTGAGATTACCGTCTTTCACTTCTCCTTGATTTCTCGGAGAACTACATCCCATTTTCTTCTTTTTCGACCGAATTTTGAGTCGTAAGTTTTTTAATTCTAGTACCGTAGACCAGAGTAGTGAAGTACCGTTTGTCTTCCCCTTTTTCCCCTTCATCACTGTCTAAAATACAAGAACCCGAGGTTTTAGTGACCCCACTGATGTCGGTACTTTAATTTTCTACGAACCAGAAACCTTCTCTTCGATACTGTTTGGATCTGTCGTATTATTTTTGATCTCTATAGTCCAACGGTTGATTTCAAGTAGATTAGTTTCGATACCAAAAAGATCATCAGTACATACCTACACTCTCAACCTGGTATTCCTTCCGACTCTCGGTTTCTTAACTACGAAAACTTGACACCACAACCTCTTCTGAGAACTCTCAGGGAACCTGACGTTCCTCTAGTTTGGTCAGTTAGGATTTCCTTTAGTTGAGACTTAACAAGTGATCTTCCTGACTACGACTTCGACTTCGAGATTATGAAACCGGTGGACTATACTTCTCGACTGAGTAACCTTTTCTGGGACTATGTCCCTTGTTGACTTCGGTTCTCTTCACCCATCGTCTCCGACTCTACCAATCTGCCGTAGTGGGGAGTTACCTGCACTTAAACTCGTTTGAGACCCTCTATCACCTCTTGTCTCCTTCGGTCACACGATGCCAGGTACTCCAACGTTTCTTAGCCTGTACCGAATTACTGACGTGTTCCTGTGTTACTGTGTTTCATACTACGTCTAGAAGGAGCTGAATGTTACCCCAATGTAAGTCTATAACATTCAACTTTTATGTAAATTATGTGGATTGGATGGTTTGTAGTATACAATTTACGTGAATATTGTGAATATGATCGGACGTCAACCCGTTTTAGAAGATTCCGGATAAAATGTTATTCCACAACTTATCGAGTAACTTGTGACATAACTTTCACTTTTCGTCTTAGCACACCCTTGTCTTACCAACTCTCACAGAGGTAACAAATGGGAGTGTCACCGTCACTGACCCTCTCTTCCAATGACGGTGACGGGTCGTAGTCCTCTCATGACCTGACGTATAGTGATCAGACCCCTTTTGAGTTTTAGACTACATGTCAAAGATGACTTTTGTATAACGAAAGTATGGGCACATTTCAGTTCTTTAGCATTCAACTTAGGATTCAATCCCTGATAGATATATAGTGTCTAGAACAGAAGGTCCTCGACTATTCAGTCTACTCCATTCATCAGCTCTGTTCTACACTTATAGGTGACGATGTTACGTCGTATTACTTTATTGACGGTACTTCACGACGTTCATTTCAAGTCGTTCTCAGCTGTCTTTCCGCTCAGTGAGGGAAAACGGTTCTTTCGGAAGGACCTCCTTCTCCTCAAAGTTGACGAGAAAGTTCTCTTTTCTCTCTGTCCGGAAGGTTCCGAATCCTTCCCGTCCTTTACTCCCCGATCAGTTCCTCTCCCTCTCCGAAGAAACCCTTTTAGTCCACTATCACCGGTCCTTCTACACCTCTATTATAGAAGACTTCTTAAAACGAGACCGTTCGAATGACCCTAACCAAATGAAACTAATTTCCAAGTCAAGTCAAGTCAAGTCAGCTAGTCAGTACAGACTGAGAAACGCTAGGGTACCTGACGTCCCTTCGTGCGGTCCGAAGGGACAGGTGGTGGTTGAAGGTCTCGAACGAGTTTGAGTGCAGGTAGCTCACGCACTACGGTAGGTTGGTAGAGTAGGAGTACTCAAACTCGTTTGAGGTCTTCTGTCACTTCCTGTCCCTTCGGACCGTACGACGGCAGGTACCCCAACGTTTCATAGCCTGTGCTGACTCGCTAGCTTGTCGTCTTTGTTAAAGTCCCATTAAGTCAGTTCACAGACGTATATATCCACTTGGAGGACACGAAAGTTATAGAGGTTTCAAAGGATGTGTTTTTAATACGTGAGTCAGAACGAGACAGGGAGAGTATTGGTTGGGGTAGGGGTTTGTGTTCATAAAGGATTATTTTCTCTTATCTTATTTAGGAATCTCGATTGAGATTTCTCCGTCCTGGAGACTAAAAGACGTAATTTATAGACTGGACTTGAGATTCGATGTGTGAGTGAGAGTAGTCGTTGTAGGTCTCCACCAGGTATCAGAACAAAGGAACCCTTACTCCAGTTTTCTAAACCCCGGACTCTCGTCCGAACTATGAAGAAATCGTGAAACGGATCTTTCACTGTCAAGAACCGTTGTGGTGTGTGACAGAAGAAATTGTTTTCATCAAGAACCAGGTCACCGATTCTGAGGTACGAGGGTTACGTCCCCTGGGTCAAAACTAGGGACCGGTCCCTTGATCTAGGGTATACGTGTTGATTTTCTTAGGGCGTACGACGTTGACTTCAACGGTGCACGGCGTTGATTCTGGGCCGTGTCGGTTTATTAAAAGTTTTCATTAAGAGTAATGATACTACGTGTCACTCGATGATGATCTCTTTTTCAAAGGGTGACCGGTTTCCGAATTGGTACCCCGAAACAAGAAGGTAGAAAGACAGAACTAGGAGGGGAACAATTTTCTAGTTCACTCCGTATAATGAAAATTCTCAAATAAACTCGTTTTTAGCTAAACTTAACCCAGGGTCGTTTGGTCTCACGAAGTGGTGAATATAATATCTACGAGCTCATCTCTGAACTATCTCTTCTCCGTTTTCGTTTCGTTAATAGACGAACTGACATCGAATTCGTCAACGGAATAAACCCTTTCAGATGAACCAAACAAGACTACCCAAGAGGAATCCAAACTAAAGAAATGGAAGTCCACAGATGTCCAAATCCAAACCCAAACGAATTCAAACCGAATCCAATCCGATGATTCCGTAATTTCGGTGAAATTAGATTATGGGAGGAACAAATTGATTGAAGGAACCCGAAGGGACCCCCAGCTCACCAACTCTCAGGTGGAACGTTACGACCCCTGAGTCCAAGTTAGGACCAGACCCTTCTAGGGTGTACGGGGTCTCGTTGATTCGGGTGTTGATGATTCGGGCTCGAGGTCTCGGACGTTTGGCGTTGATGCCTTCGGGTCCGTGGATCTCGGACACGAGGTGTTGCTCTCTTCGGTGGTGTTACTCTTCCGACGTGTGATGTTGTCTTCTCATCGGGGACGAGTGACGTTGGTCTCTTCTGGGGTACGTCGTTGTTTCTGGGTAGTGTCGGTTTTTATTTGTTTCTTTATTTTTTATTAACTGAGGGAATTTGTACCCATGACGTCCTTTTCTCCCCGGGTAACAAAGGATCTGGAATTTTATAGAGTGACGAAAAATTTTACTACCGTTTGTTGAGTAGTCTAACCGATAAAAAGTAACTTAAATAATCTCCTGATATTCGTCAATTTCTTCGCTACGGGTCTCTTTATTTTGATCCGTATCGAAAGAGCTGTATTCTCTTCGGTAAAAACCGGATTTGGTAAGACACTGAGTTCGGACCAGTACGAGAACTGGTTCAGAGTCATTAATTACTAGAGATCCCTTGTTTTCTTACGTCTTTGTTTCTGAGAATATCGTGTTCTTTGTTGTGATCGTTTCTATTATATGGTGAACACTTCTCAGGGTCAAGATAAAGTTCCATTTCTAATCGGACTTCGTGAGTTGGTGTGTTCTAGTCGACCTTGCATTTCCTACTCCTACAATGACTGGGAGGACTGAAATTAATCAATTTCAAACCAGAGACGGATGATGAGTTTGGGAAAGTACTTATTCGTAAATAGAAATCGAATTTGAAGGGGTTAAAACGACAGGCCCTTTTGTGACGAAACCCTTGCTAGGGACCAAGAAGAATGAACGACGTCCATAGCATTTTGGAAGGTAGAGAGGAAGGAACCGAACCAACACAGAAAACCGAACTGTAGGTGGTTCTCCACTTGGGTTCAAAAGTCCATTGTCCTGACGTGACTCCTTTAATTTGTCGTCGAACTCCTAGTATATTTGAGAGTTAAATACTTACAAGTAAGAAGTCGGGCTCCATTGTCACTAAAGACGGTACGGTATGTTTCGTAAGTAAAGTCAAGTCAACGAGTCAGCACAGACTGAGAAACACTGGGATACTTAGTGTCGTACGATCCGGAGGGACAGGTAGTGGTTAAGGGCCTCAAGTGAGTCTGAGTGCAGGTTCATTTAAGATAAAGTCAGTACTCTATGAGGTACTAACTTCAGTACGTTTAGAGTTTTCCACTTAAGTTGTTTTCCACTCGTCTTTCATTCGACGTCGTAGTGACGTCTAATATAATTCTACGTCTATAAAATTATTGGGAATCTCGAAAGAGTAGTCAAGGTTCGATAATAAAAGGTCGTGTGTGACGAACAACGAACAAGTGACTATTTTACGACTGAACTCACTGATGTGTTTGTGTCTTGTACAGGGAAACCTTTCTCTACTGGTTGTTTTGTTTTAGTAAAATGGTCCGGAGTTTCTTTTCTTCGATTCATAAACGACCCTAGAGTCCCTCCCTTTACTTGAGGTTCGGGGTGAGGGGAATCTAAACGTGTTCTAACAGTTCTCGACTTTTTGAAGTTTCATATTGTTTTAATACCGAGTTAAAATCTTTATATTTCGAAAACCTCATTGATTAAACCCGTTTATAAATACAAAACCACGTATCAACTTGTTGAATAGTCTGGAAGTCCTTAAGAAACAAAAAGTAAAAACACGAAAATAAAGGAGAGGATAGAGGAGGAGGTGAGTGATCTTCGTTTTGTGGGGACCGTTTCTTTCAATTTCTACGAAGAGGTATCTCCGTGGCTCGGTCCCGGACCCCCCGCCCCTCGACTAGGGGTTTCGGTGACGGTTGACGTCAGATTCGTCATTAAAAGGAAGGGGAACTAAGAGAAGACCCTTCAAGACCCTTTACATCTACAGAGCCTCCGGAGGGTCCTCTCTTTGTCTTTAGAAAGGGGACTACTCGTAAGGTTGATAGGAACTTTCTAGAGAATAACTGTCGTGAAATTTTCCGACGACGTCTCCCCGATCGGAAACACAGACATGATTTTCCCTCTTCACCCGTCCTCTCAAGGGTCCTTGAAGGTCCTGACTTCGTGGTTTGTGAAGCGAAGAGAAAAGTGATGGTTGAGAAATGGGAAGTGACGGACCCAGGTGTTAAAGAGAAGTCAAGACTGGAATTTCTTCTGGTAACGAAATGTTCCTTCTTCCGATCCACTGTGTCGGAAAGATTGAGAGACACAGTGTCCCCACTCCCTCTGCAAACCTGTCGGGGACGACCTTTAATGCGCCTAAACCACCCATAAACATTCTTTTCTATCTCGTTGGTGAGAGGAGAAACCAAAACCAAAGAGGGACTTCGGTGGAGACGAAAGCCCCTCCGGACGTCACTGTTCGACACGCACGTTCACACGATTCATCGAAGTCAGCACAGGCTGAGAAACACTGGGACAGACACCATCGGGTGGTCCGAGGAGACAGGTACCCTAAAGGGTCCGTTCTTATGACCTCACCCAACGGTAAAGGAGAAGGTCCCCTAGAAGGGGTACGTCCCTAGTTTGGGTGCAGAGGACGGAACAGTCCGCCTAAAAAACGTAAAGGATAATCAAAGAAATGGAACGACCACTTGGTGTGGTCTCCAGGGTCCACCCAGGTCTGGTCGGGGACGATAGTCTCGGGATGACGAGGGTCTGAGGTGTCGGGTGTGACTAAGTTCGTGTAAGGTCCTGTAAGGTGTCGACCCTCCGGACCTCGGACCTTACAGACCTGTCCTTCTACAGGGCCGAACGAGGGGAGTTGAGGTTCGTGTGATGGGTTTCTAGAGTTTCGTGGAGGGTTCCTACTAGAGTAAAAGATTGTCCACAAATAAATTCTTACAAGTAGGGATGACTACCACTACTGGGAAGAAACGTAAATACAGTGAAACTAAAAAAAAGTGTATTGGATAGAGGACCATTCTTGTAGTATAACCTTTGGTTCTCGAGTCGATGATTTATCTATACCTTTGGGAAAAGGTCGTGTCTCCCGACACTTTAAATTGTGACTCCTTCTTACTGGGAAGGTTGAAGTTCGAAACTTTCTTTTTATACATTACAGTCTGAGTCTGTACATAGTATACATATGTACTTGAGGGTAAAGGTCTTGAAGGTAAAGGAATTTATACTTTATCTTTATTGTGGACGAAATATTTCAAGGATACTAGATCACCATAACAGACCTTGTATTATCTACAAATTATTTACAAACAACTATTTATATACTCACCTACTTGATTACACCAGAAAGACCCGAACAAAGGAATAAGATTTGAACGGTACGAATTAAATGTTTCTTTAGACCTCCTAATTTCTCGTAGTTCACAAAAGTTTTACAAAACTGTGGACGGGGAGAACCAAGAAACATGTTGAACCAAAGATACATGGTGAGATGAGAGGGAGTCATTTTGCTGACTCGTACTCCCGAATTCCAACCCCTAAAGTCTCGAACGGACTTTGACACGGGACTAAGGTAGTAAATGATTCCTTGAACTGGGGTGATACAGAATCAAGTAGGTATTTTCCCCTAGGGATCATCCTAGGTAAAGTATCTCGACGGTACTCCAATTTATTCCCTTATATACATTTTGTAAATCTCTTTGCGGAACGTATTCCCTTTTTGAGTCAGTCATAATGGACATTGGTAACAACTACGATAGTAATAATCCTAGGGAAGTAATTACCTCGAACAGATCACCTACTCTGTCTGACATTACGTTTCGACCTTTTTACTCGCGATTTATCACCCATACGATACCTACGTTCCGTCGTCTGTAGAAATAAGTGGTAGAAGTAGTGGAGGAGGTACCTCAGAAGTCAAGCAATGATAAGGTTGTATGTGTTTTCAAATGTTAATATTAATTTTCTGAAGGGACCACTGTGTCACCTATTCTTAGTGGACGGTTACGTCCCCTGCACCCAAACTAGGGACCACTCCCTTCTAGGGTGTGCAGTACCTCGTTGATTCCGGTGCACCGTGGTGATGAATCGGACTCGTGGTGTCGAAGACTTTGGGAGTGCGGGTCTCTGGACGAGGAGTTGTTTCCTTCGGTGACGTCACCGATCGGATGTCTGGTGTCGGTTCTCGTCGGGGACGAGCGACGTTGGTCGCTTTCGGGAACGCTTCGTTGCTTCCGGGTCTCGTCGGTTTTTATTTATTTATTTATGTAAATTTTTTAATATTAATTTTTCTTATGGGGTCGAAAGTAGACTTCTCGTGTGTTAGATTACACAGAGTACTACCAGGGTGCTACGAAGCTACTTTTGTGTACAAACTCTTCGGTATAGTGTGACAACCGAGTTTAACTCGAAAACCAATTTATTCTGGGGGTCTCGGTAAAATGTGGTTGACGACGGTTCAATGTACAAGAGGTAGAACATAAAAATATTAAGTAAAAACCTGGATTTTTGTTCTGGAACGTAAATAGGAATAATGTGCGGTGCAACGACCAAAACCGGGTCGTGACGTCGTGTAGTTCTATTACTTAGAACTAAGACAGTCACTAGAATATAGAGTAAAGATCGGGGAGGTCTGAACACAGTGTTCGTGTAAACTAGTCGTATGAATAATGTAGGAGTACGTTCTGTGGTTATTTTTACGACTGGTTCTGTTCCAATTCTCTTATCGGGTTATAAAGACCTCAACGTCTTGTGAGACGGATGAATGTACACAGGCGATTAGTAGACCCCATATTAGCCAATCCGTCGAAACTCGAGTAACTCATCATGGGTATAAAGTGATAAAATAAGTTTTTGTGGGACAACTCCTGAAGGGTCCACCGTGATCACCATTTCTTGGACGGACGGTCACGTCCTCTACATTCTGTACACCCGAGTTAAGGACTCAACCCTTCTAGAGGACCTCCTCCTTTGCCGATAGGTGAGGTCATAAGAACGGACCTTTTAGGCTACCTGTCTTCTCGGACCACCGGATGTCAGGTGTCACAACGCTTCTCAGTCTGTACTGACATCAGTGAATCGTACGTGCAGAACAACTGTAATTCTATGTGACCTAGATGACATAGTAACTTACAGTAAAATTTAAAAGGACCTCACGACGATAGAGGAAACTTAAACTACTCTGATAACTACAGATATAGGTCTAACAGATTCTTCTTGTATCCCGAATATCAAATTATCTAATAAATTCTTATTTCAATACGGCTAACTAATAGTAAGGACATCAGGGTAAAATTCAAAAATAAACTTCCCACGTAAATAATAGACGACATTTTTTTTTTTTTTTTTTTTTCAAAGGGTTTGGGGTCACTGAATTCTGTCATCTTTAAATAAAGAGTGAGTGTTCTTCAGTATGCTTCAAGAGGACCAACTGTCCGACGAAAGGTGCACATTAAGTCCTTCGCAAAGAAGAGACAATATCTAAGTGGGAAAAGAACCAGGAACCTCAGGAGATACAAGTCGTCGATTACCTCTCTTTCCTCTCTACTACCGTCCACGTCCGAAGACACCAGGTCCGACCCTTCATCATGAATAGTGGAGACGTATAAAGTGACCAATCTTGAGTCAGTGTATTGGTGGAGATGGACGTACCCTTCTACCCTTTACACCAGATTAAAACACGGGGCGTTTTTCTCCTTTACTGAATCTACATGTCATGTGGGTTGAGATTTTGTCTGTCGTCTGTATTAAATCCACCCTCGGTGTATAATAAGGTCTAGTTTATGCTTCGATTTGGACACGGATCTCCTCAAGTTACCCAGTTTCCAAATTTTTCGGACTGAGATTGATTAAGGTTCAGATGGTAAAAACCAATTTATATCCGAACCTATTTTGTGTCTTGACATTCTAAAGACCCTGGTACTCTCGTGTCAGAATTGAGTAAAATAGGTAACGACATGGGGGTCGGGATCGGGTCCCGGACCGTACATCAACTACGCTATTTCTAAACAAGTTGACAACTCACTTAGTTACTTATTAGTATATGCGTTCCTGTTCCTTTAATCTGAAATACGTTGTCTGGTGTTCTTCTGGTAATTGACAGCATTTCGGACCTTTAAACACCAGTGTCGTCGTAAAATCCTTCAACGTAGACTCTCTAGTATAGAATCTGGAGAACCTCCCTTTATGTAATCCCCCGATGACGTCGTCAGAATCGTACTCCTGAATTCTCATACCCCTTCTTTTATATTTCGTGTCCACTTTCCTGAAGACTAATACTATCATACCGTCCGATTGTATTGAACTTTTGAGAAGGAAGGATTCATAAAGATCCTAATGTCCTATTTTATATTGTTTTTGTTTAAAAATTCGTTTCAATTCTAGTATCCTTTCTTTTTCTTTAGTGTCTTTCTCCTTCTTACTTTGGTTTCTTCAATCGTATACTTGACTACGAGGAAAACGGGAGTCTTGACCTCACTCAGTGTCTAGAAGTGGTCAGAACTTTGGACCTAAAATAATTATTACCTGGTTCCTATATTTGAACGTTTTCTACCCCTACTTTTATTCTGAGGGTGTCCTTCGGTTCTAGGAACCATCCGGACTTGGTAGTCCCTCTCATAACTGGTCTTTTTTTTAAAAGATTGGTCGTGTCGTTCTACTGTACTTTTAAGTAAACCGTGGGAAACACCTTTTCTTCAGAAAGGACTCTTAAACTTTGGGACCTTGTCGAGATGTTTACTTAAACAAAAAAGTTTAACGGGATGACCTTACCGGGTCTTTGAAGGTTCGGTTCTTTAATTACATTTTTGACCAGGGACAGATCATTATAAAACCCTCACAGACCTCATCCGTCAATATTTTCTGTGCGATCTCTTTGTAAAGTGTTAAATCTTATGTCCATCAAAGTGTCTTTATTCGTTCAGGGTGTGCTCTACTCGAGTGTTATTTTCTTTAATGCCTTATGACCTCCCTGTTTAGGTAGTACCCGTTCTCAGTCATCTTTAATACTTGTCCCTGAAGGGACCGCCAGGTCGTCAATTCTGACTCGAAGGTGGCATCCCTACCGTCCAAGTCAGGGATCAACTCTGTGATTCTAACACGTACGAGGCACAGTACCAGTTTTACACAAAAATTTTTCTTTCTTTTCTATGAAGTTTGTTGTCTTAAATGGAGGTAGTGGAGCGTGGAGGGTTCCTTAACTCGATGATTTTGTTAGACTTTCTCTTTTACTTTATTCGTACGAGTTTTACTGACGTCTGTAATGGTTTCCTTTTCACTTTCCCTTCAGTGAGTCAGCACAGGCTGAGAAACACTGGGGTACCTGAAGAGGTAGGTACCTAAAAGGTCCGTACTCATGACCTCACCCAACGGTAAAGGAAGAGATCCCCTAGAAGGGCTGGGTCCCTAACTTGGGCCCAGAGGGCGTAACGTCCGTCTACGAAATGGTAGACTCGGTGGTGCCTTAGATTTTCCTTTTGATTAATGTTTTCCTTTCTTTAGATACTTTCTTTCTTTTACTTTCTTTCCTTCTTTCTCTCTCTCTCTCCTTCCATCCTTTCTTCCTTCTTTCTTTTTCATCTAAATTTCTTGACTTACCTTCCCCCCACCCTCTTACCTATATACATATACAAACCGACTCAGGGACCCGACAAGTGGACTTTGATAGTGTTGCAACAATTAACCGATACGAGGTTGTGTTTTATTTTTCAAGGTTTCTTTTTTTATTTCTTGACTTATCTTTCAAATCTTTGTTTTATATCAATAACCTTAATTTTTGAGCTACCTATCTGTCATCTAATCTACGTTAGATAACTTCTTCTTAATCATTTACTCGTGTGGTTCGATTTCGTTGTATGGTCTTATGTCGGGTCTCTTTGTTACTTTACCTTTTGAACCTTCCCATTCGCTTCTATCTTTTCCATCTTTCGTACTCTTCAAAGTTAATTCGGATTTTTCTAAAGATTTCCTTAAAGGACCGTCAAGTCACTAATCCTGAGTCACGAAAGTGACGGGTCCTGGACCTAAGTTAGAGACCACCCCCATGATTCTAGTGTGTTCGGTGCTCAGTGTCGGTTTTAAAATTTTTATTATTATTTTATTTAATTTCCTAAAGATCTTTTATTCCTCTCTCTTTCCATGGTTCCGTTATTACTTTTTTCATTACTTACCACTCTTAAAAGATTAAACTAAATTTTTTCTTTTTTTCTTAGGAGGCCACTTCGTCGTCCATGATGTCAAACGGTTGTTGTAGTAGAAACACTACATGGGATGGATGCGTGGTAGGCCACTCGCAAGAGTCCCTTGAATTTCGGTAGACCTGTCTCGACAGTGATCGGTTTAGTCTACTAAGACCGGTCCACTGTATAACAAATCAAAACAAGAAATTCCCTACCTCTCACCGTCAGTAAAACAGAGAGACATGTTTTGTGCACTAAAAAGAAACTTCGCAGACTCCGAATTTTTCTTTCCCTCCCCAGGACGACGAGTCTTGGAGGTTAACACTACTAGTCAGACCTTCGTACGTCGATATATCCTTGTCGGACTCCCCTCACCTACCCATCTCGGCGACACGTGCAGATTCGTAAAAAGACATCGAGATGTGACAGTCGATACATAATATACATGTTTCTCGAAATTCATGTATTTGCACGACAGGAGAAAATGACCCAGTGTGGGACTTGACCTTAAACTCTGAAAGAGGTATCCGAAAGTGACTAGAATGTAGAGGTCATTCTCTAAAAACCTGAAGTAGGATAGACAAGTCTATATTGAGGGAATAATAAGAGACGCAAATTCCCTTTACAAACCACACAAAAACTACCACCACTACCACTAAAAATTTCGTCTTTTTCTGGAGACGGAAGTGAGGAAAGGGAAATTGTCCGTGTAGTTTCTCTTTCTAAATGTAATGGTAAAGGGTACCGTCCGTGGCGGTAGTCAAGTCAAGTCAGCGAGCCAGCACAGGTTGAGAAACGCTGGGGTACTTAGCGTCGTGCGGTCCGGAGGGACAGGTAGTGGTTGAGGGCCTCAAGTGGGTTTGAGTGTACGTAGTTCAGCCACTACGGTAGGTCGGTAGAGTAGGAGACGGCAGGGGAAGAGGAGGACGGGGGTTAGGGAGGGTCGTAGTCTCAGAAAAGGTTACTCAGTTGAGAAGAGTACTCCACCGGTTTCATAACCTCAAAGTCGAAATCGTAGCTAGGAAGGTTACTTATGGGTCCCGACTAGAGGAAGTCTTACCTGACCAACCTAGAGGAACGTCAGGTTCCCTGAGAGTTCTCAGAAGAGGTTGTGGTGTCAAGTTTTCGTAGTTAAGAAACCGCGAGTTGGAAGAAGTGTCAGGTTGAGAGTGTAGGTATGTACTGGTGACCTTTTTGGTATCGGAAATGATCTACCTGAAACAACCGTTTCATTATAGAGACGAAAAATTATACAATAGATCCAACCAGTATTGAAAGGAAGGTTCCTCATTCACAGAAAATTAAAGTACCGACGTTAGTGGTACACGTCACTAAAACCTCGGGGGTTTTTATTTCAGACTGTGACAAAGGTGACAAAGAGGTAGATAAACGGTACTTCACTACCCTGGTCTACGGTACTAGAAGCAAAAGACTTACAACTTCAAATTCGGTTGAAAAAATGAGAGGAGAAAGTGAAAGGAGTTCTCCGAAAAATCAAGGAGAAGTGAAAGACGGTATTCCCACCACAGTAGACGTGGTTGTTTCCATCCTTCTTGGATCTTGGTTTTGGGAAACTTCTCCCCGAAAATTTTTTAACGACAGTGACCGTTTCAGGTAATTATTAAGGTCTATTTATTTTTATCTTAGAGCCACTATTTAGGACTGGTACAAAGAGGAAAGAAAAGGAAACACGAAGTGGATCAAAGTGAACGAGTATCTTGGCGGACATATCTCTGGAGACGTGAAGTCTGGCCTCAAGGGCCACGTTTTACTGACGAGCCTGCCCGACACACGTCTTCGAGACGTGAGCTGGGACGTCACGTTCTACCACTGTTGCCCGGCACACGTCTCTAAGACGTGACCCGTGACGTTAGTCTTCGAATTCATCGTGTCGACACGCTCAAGCCTTTCACGACGGAACTCTAGGATGTTCCGTCGGAGTGGGTGTCGGACAGACCTCTCCACATGAGATCTCTTCCTCGAGCGTGAAGAGGCAAGAATCTAGTCTCTTATTTCGAAAGGACCTTGAAGGGACCGTCAGGTCTCCATTTCTGAGGTACGAGGGTTACGTCCCCCGTACCCAGGTCATAGACCGGTCCCTTTGTTCTAGGACGTACGACGTGGTTGTACAGGTTTTTGATTTTGTTTGGGTCTCGAAAGGAAGCGAAGACTCGACCTTGAGACGGAGTAAGATAACCGAGTTTCCTGTGTCCGTCCACCTGAGAACATTCTAGGGTTGGACTTTTCCAGTCATTGTCATTCTGTGACATAGATGAGAAAGAAGAGGTAAGACCCTAAAATTCATACTTATCGAGAACATCTATAGACTAGTCACAGGGACACCTAAAAAAAAAAAAAAAAGGACAATCATACCATTTCTTAGGTGTACGGTCCTGTCCTCTGAGTTCAAGGTAAGGACCCAACCCTTCTAGGGGACCTCTTCCTTCACCGTTGGGTAAAGTCATAAGAACAGACCCTTTAGGGTACCTACCTCCTCGGACCGTCCGACCGATGTCAGGTACCCCTACTTTTGTTCAACCTGTACTGAATCGTCGATTTGTTGTTCGTTAGGTTCATTACACTAGTCAAAGGGTCTGCCGTCAGTAGTCACAGGGATTTTATCAAAAGGTATCCGATGACGAGTCCTTGAGTTAGTCTGGGGAGTATTTTCCCTAGGGTCGACACGAGAGTCTTTGGTCGAAAGTCTCCTGACAAGTCTCGAAGGTCCAAATGTGTGCCGGGAAGAGGTCGGGACTTCGAGTGAGAGGGGACTCGTGGTGTGAAACGGACTGGCCCCTTCGTCGTGCTTGTGACAGAATGGAATTTGCTAAAGTCTGGCCTCAAGGGCCACGTTTTACTGACTTATTAATAAGTCACCAAGGAAGACTCACCGAACAATATATAGGGATGAAGGGTCGTCACGAGTTGGAGTCCGTCGGTACCTTGAAGTGTTTTTCAAAATTTAAGTCGAAATTTTAGGGAATCCCGTTATCCTACCACACATTTAATTCAGGGTCTTCGTTAGGTTCCCTGTAGTATCATGGACCTTATTCCTGTCTTTTAACGAAGACGATTCTCTAGCTCAAGGTGGATCTGTGTGTGTGTGTGTATGTAGGGTTCTCTTTCTCTCTCTCTCCGGTAAGGAAATCTTCACAAACTGACGATAAATTCATTCACTCGATACACTATACGTGTGTGAGTCGTCTAATATACGTATATACCATAATGGTGGGTTCGAGTTCAAGATTCCAAATGAAGTTATAAAGTGGGAAGACTTGAGTCAATAATTTTATATGACTTACCACAAACAATTACACGGGATTCAAAAAGGTAGTTCTGAGAGGTTTATCTAATTACACAGATTTAAAACTTAATACAAGACACTGTTACACTGTATAGTTATAGTTTCGTGAAGTTTCTCTGCGTAAACACAACGTAGATAAACTGTGGTTCATAGAATTACTTTCAACTTTTATCACTCAGTGTTTAGTGTTTACGATCAAAAGATATATGAATCTACCAACCGTAACATCCTTCACAGACCCACCATGTTTTACTAAGTGACCATTTTTTTATTTTACTTATTCAAAAGAATACTTAAAACCTTTCTTTATTTTTGGATCAATAAAAATTCTTTATTGAGAAGTATCCTTTATCAAATAGATTATTAATGGAGTAAGATAGACTACTATGCGTTTCGAGATTCCCACAGGTAAAAGTAACATTCGGAGGGGAAGACGATACGTCCAAGTTCTTATCAAACAAAGTGACACAATATTGGTCAAAACGCACACATTCAGAGACCATTACAGTGACAACGTATAATTATCGAGAAATTTAAAATTATTAGAATTATATTTATTAAGATATATTATGCAAAATATACACTATAAGGTCTTTTCGTAGATGAAGACGAAATAACTGATGCGGTTTCGTAAACTAACACACCCAGTGTTGTTTGACACCTTTTAAGAAGTTCTCGACCCTTATGGTCTGGTGGAATGGACGGAGGATTCTTTAGACATACGTCCAGTTCTTCGTTGTCAATCTTGACCTACACCCTGTTTCCTGACCAAGTTTTAACCCTTTCCTCATGTATTTCCGACATATAACAGTGGAACGAATAAATTGAAGACACGTCTCATGTAGTACACTTTACGACCCGACCTACTTCGTTATTCGACCTATGTTCTAACGGTCCTCTTTATAGTTATTGGAGTCAATACGTCTAGTGGGAAAACCGTCTTTCCCTTTTCCTTGATTTCTCGGAGAACTACTTTCACTTTCTCCTCTCACTTTTTCGACCGAACTTTGAGTTATAAGTCTTTTACTTCTGGTACCGTAGACCAGGGTAGTGAAGTACCGTTTATCTACCCCTTTGTCACCTTTGGCACTCTCTGAAATAAAACCCCCCGAGGTTTTAGCGACGTCAACCACTGATGTCGTACTTTAATTTTCTGCGAAAGAGACACCTTCTTTTCGATACTGGTTGGATGTCGTCTAATCTTTCGTCTCTGTAATGAAACGGTCGTTTGTAGACAGATCAGTTCCGATACCAAAAAGGTCACCAGTACATACCTACACTCTCAACTTAGTATTTCTTCCGACTCACGGCTTCTTAACTACGAAAACTTGTCACCACAACCTCTTCTGAGAACTCTCATGGAACCTGTCGTTCCTTTAGTTTGTTTTCAGTTAGGATTTCCTTTAGTCAGGACTTATAAGTAACCTTCCTGACTACGACTTCGAGGTTATGAAACCGGTAGACTACACTTCTTGACTGAGTAAACTTTTCTGGGACTACTACCCTTTCTAACTTCCGTCCTCCTCTTCCCCTACTGTCTCCTACTCTACCAACTTACCGTAGTGGTTGAGTTACCTGTACTCAAACTCGTTCGAAGTACTCAACCACTACCTGTCCCTTCGGACCACACGACGTCAGTATCCCAGTGTTTCTCAACCTGTGAGACTCGTTGACTTGACTTGACTTATATTTATTAAAATATATTATACAAAATATACACTATAAAACATTATTATATTGTATGGTTTGAATATGTTAAATATATTACATTTAACGATATATTAATGATATAGTAAATATACATTATTAATAGTATATTAAATTATATTACATCGTCTGATAACCCCGACAGGACCACCGAGTCACCATTTCTTAGGTAGACGTTACGTTGTCGGCGTCCTCTGAACTCAAGTTAGGGACTTAACCATTCTAGGGGACCTCCTCCCGTACCGTCGGGTGAGGTTATAAGAAAGGACCTCTTAGGGTACCTACCTCCTCGAAATACTCGATGTCAGGTATTGCAACGTTTCTCGACCTGTGTCAACTTCGTTGAATCGAACGTGCGTACGTGTCGTCTGTAATAATTCGTGGGTTATACACATAGTGGAATTTTCTAAATATTTTAGATCAGGAACTGAAGTTCTTCAGATACTAGAATAGTCTCTCTCCTAAAACTCAAGAAACTACCAAAGGTCCTCTCTACAAAGGAGATTGGTGGGGACCCAAGAACAGAGTGGGGAATAAGAAGGGAAACCTCCTCACTCAATGGTATACATTAAAGGTCTCATGACTGACCCTACCCGGTGAATGAAGAACGGGTAAGTCCTCGGGACAGAAGATTGGGACGGACACTGACCTCTCCGTAGACAGTACAAGACCCCAAAACACACAATCCTTCTGAAAACACCGTCGTGTCTCTTTGTGGAAAGAAGTCTTGGTCAAAATAATCATTATTTTACAACAAAACTAGAATAGACGGTGAGGAAGGAGGGAGAGGAAGTGAAGTCTTGAGTCCACCTCTCCTCTTTGCATATTAAAGTACCCCGGGGGAGGTTAGAGTTGTTCCTATCCTGACCGTTGTCCATTAATATTATGTTTCGTGGGACACTAGTCGTGCCCCACTCAAGGTTGAAGCTCATTCCAACATTCGTTTTATTGTCAGTGAAGACAGTTGTCTTGACGTTTCTTCGTCCTAGTCGAGCCCCTGTAGGTACGGTCCCCGGAGGACCAAGTCTTGAAGGACACCAGTAAAATAGTACATAGCGGATTTAAATTAGTTATTTAAAGTAATAGCGATTGGTTTAGATACGTATGTATTTAACTCAATAATTCACTAAAACTCAATCAAAAAACAAACAAGCAAAGAGCGGTGACCGACGTTTTGAAATCGTACACTCCCCGAAGAGATCGCCAGGTCACCGATTCTGAGGTGTAAAGGTCACCTCCTCTGGACCCAGAGGAGAGACCAGTCCCTTGATCTGAGGGATACGTCGTTGATTTCCATTGACGTACGGTATTGAGTCTGGACTGCGTTATTTATTTATAAAAAAAATTTAATTGTACACTAACACACCACTACCGGTCTCATTTATTGACCATCTCTTTTTTCTTTTTTTGACTACCCTTTATTTGGATCTCTCCATCAAACCCCGGCCTCCACTTCCTAGGAGGTACATAACACACACAAACCCAGAAATGCGAATTCCCGTGACCCGTCGGTAATTTTCACTGACTCGTCCTACTGTCGGTCGAAACTGCACACAAAGTCCCTCTACTTATGTCGTCGCGACACAGCTTATAGTCCACGTCGCGTCACCCCACTTTAGCCTTCATTCCTCCCTCTGGATAATCCTTTAATACCGTAATTTATTACTCCCTCCTCCAGTCTAGAACTTGATCTCCCATAGTCTCCCATATTTTTCCTTTCTTCTTTGTGTTTTCTATATACAAAAGTTGTTTACTTGTCTTGAACTGATGATTAGTTTATGCCCTGTTTTGTTTTGTCCCTTCCAAGAGGTTGTTAAACTCGACCACACTAATCGTTTCAGAATTAATTGTCTTTATCCCTCGATTACCAGTCGTCCCTTTTCTTCCTCAAATCTAAACTTGGACAATTCTAGTTGTGTGATCCTCTTGTGTTTCCGCCTTCGAAGGTCGGTCCTCAACCACTTCGGTCTACCCTCGGCACTCCCAACAGTCTGCCTCTCTCCTCCAAAGTCTTTGCTCAGTGAGTCTATCTTCTCAGTTTCGGCACTCTGACCTACTCAAAAGGTTCTTCTTTGCACGTCTTCTTTCCGACCTCTTCTCCCAGTTCCCGTCTAAGAATCCCCTTTGTAAAAACCTCAATTTTTCTCCTTCCCCTCCTCTGTGTCCCTATTTTCTCCCCTATTCTTTACTTTTCAACTCTTAAAGGCTCCGTACCTCTGTTGCCAACCCTCACCGTCTCGTCCCGGCTAGTATACCCCACCGATTCGTCTTACTCTTATTTTGTTTAGTGACGTAAACCATTGGCCGACTGATAACTGGAAATTTTTGAATGATACCTCCATATTCTCGACTTCGGATAAACGTTCCTCATTCTTCCCTCGGTCACCATAGTCTTTCCTTCGTCGACTGTTTCCACTGAAAAAGTTCTTCAAAACACTACCTCTCTCTCTCTCACTTCCGTGAACGAGACCCTCCACACTCCTTCGTCTGATCTCCTGGTCACCAAAACAAATACAAACACCAAACATGAAAAAAAAAAAAAAGATAAAATAAAATCAAAACCCAAACCAATCGACCAAAACCTATCCTTTTTGAATGCACACTAATGTTAGCCCCTTGTTCTAGGTAACCGCCTCTATTCCTCTCCTCTCGCTCTCTGTGTCAGACACTTTGTCTCGTTTCGAAATCACGTCCGCCTCCTTGAGGTCAGGTCTCTGGTCCTACGCAATTAAGTATTTTATACACCTTTGATCTTGGTACCATATTGTACTAGCATAAACGTTTCGTTTATCTCTATGTCTGAATTAACGGTTCCCTATGATTCCCCCTTTCTCCCCTCCTACCCTAATTACCCCTGTAACCCTGACTGTATGTGTACGATAACTATGATACTTATTACGTCTATTGATAACTCTTAGATGACATTTAGTGTCCCTTGAGATGAGTTGCGCGACACCACTGGATTTACCCTTCCTTTAAAAATTTTTTCTCCCCTATATACATTTACATATCGACGATGTGAAAAAACATGTCGTCTTTGATTGTGTTGTAGCATTCCGTTGAGACACGCACAATCAGTGAGTCAGCACAGGCTGAGAAACTCTGGGGTATCTGACGTCGGGTGGTCCGAGGAGACAGGCACCCTAAGAGGTCCGTTCTTGTGACCTCACCCAACGGTGCGGGAGGAGGTCCCCTAGAAGGGTTGGGTCCCTAACTTGGGTCGAGAGGACTTAACGTCCATCTAAGAAATGGCAGACTCGGTGGTGATATGAGGACATTTTTAATAATAAAAGAAAATAAATAAAAAATTTAAATTTAAAATAAAATA
Organism: Capra ibex; assembly: GCA_006410555.1. Classification (NCBI taxonomy): domain Eukaryota; kingdom Metazoa; phylum Chordata; class Mammalia; order Artiodactyla; family Bovidae; genus Capra; species Capra ibex. Next base: position 15,185,868 of record SJYO01052474.1, read on the forward strand.
AAAAGTCAAAATAAATAAATAATAAAATGAAATGTTATAACATAACCAAAACGGTATGTAACTGTACTTAGGCGGTACCCACATGTATAAGAATTTTTTTTTTCTCTCTCTGATCCTACCGTCCAATCGGATCCTCCGACGAGGTTTCCGTCCATCTTCGGCCCCTCCATTGTAGTCTTGGTGTCTTCAGATCCACCTGTCTACCTTACTACCTCTCTGTTCCCCCTCTCTGGTCTACGATCTCCACTGACACCCAGTTGTCTATTGTCACGTCACCCTGGCTCACCCATCCTATCCACTCACCCCCGACCCATTCTTGGCTAAAGGACACCCATATACGTGAGATGTAGACCTTTAGAGGGGTGAGGCGGTGGAAGTCAGGGAGGGACCGGGAGGAGGTGTGTTTACGGTCGGACAGACTATATATGTTAGAATACTGAGTACTTTCGGGTTACAGATTAAAATTAAGATTTTAACGAAAGATGTAACGACGAAACATTGAACACAACAAGAATTGATACCATAATGGGTCACAAAATTATAATAAAACATTAAGATTTCTTATCTATTCCGGTTTTTTAAATATTTGTCCGATTAAGCGTAACGAGTAAAGACACAAAGGAGTTTTCTTTCCTACGACCTATCTTCTGTAAAAACTCTATATTAGACAATAGTCAGATTCACGGGATTCAGACCTACAAAGTTCTTCGAATTTAGTACCACGTCACGAGTGCGACGATGAACATTTCGGATAAAGACGACTATCATAGACTGAGCGGACGACTACTCGTTTCTTGATCTCTCGACCTCAATAACGTCCTACCAAAACCGTCTTCTAAAAGACAAAAAAAGGTGGTGACAGACCAGACCCACGTTTTTGACTTCCTAACGAACTACAAGAAAACGAAATCAAGAGAAATGAATAGAAGATTACAAAGACCAACAAACTAAAAAGAAATCTTAGTCTGTGAAACCTACGACATCCCATCCCTCCCTTTTCTCTGGTTCTCTTGGTTCTACCCTAAACTTACCTCAAACTTAAGACCTGAAAAGACACTTTACCACACACACGACGCAACGAAGTAAACACAAGATGAGAAACGTTGGGATACATCGGGCGGTCCGAGGGGACAGGCACCCCTAAAAGGTCCGTTCTTGTGACCTCATCCAACGGTATGGGAGGAGGAGGTCCCCTAGAAGGTCTGGGTCCCTAGTTTGGGTCCAGAGTACAGAGGACGTCACCGTCCGTCTAATTGTGGTGGACCCTACGACCTTTCCCTATCAAGGTGTCTTGATTTTGAGTGAAATCTCCATCATTTTAGGGGTCGTCTTTGTCCTCGTCGTTGAAGTACCGAAGGACAGACACTTATGAACACGAACAGGTCACGAAACACTTAGGTAGAGAGGTCACTTCCCCGACCTCTCAGGTGTCTCTGACGGTAGGACCGGTAATTCAGAGGGTAGACTGAGAGGTAAATTGCTACCGAGGTTGTCCAAAAGAAAGAGAGGATTCGTTGACCGGAGTGACAATACGTGTAACGACTGAAACGAAACGTGTCCGTCGTTTAGTAAAAGACACGGAGAAATTCGTCACAAGTCTCTCAAGACACATTATCAGGGGGGAGGGAGTGGAAACAGGAACCTGGAGTTCCACCGTCTGTCTCAAACGGCTAAAGTAGTTCTTACGTTCATCAACCCCTAAAGAAGTTCTTCCGTCTAGGGACTTCAGTCTCGGTAGCCGTGTTCTGTCGGTTCCCGGAGGTCGGTCTTTCTTCCGTCTGGGAATCGGTGCCCCACTAGACACGGCAGGTCGGGGGATCTAGACAGAAGACACACAGGGTGTCTCAAGGGTGGACCTGAGCCCGGACGGGACGTACCCGCCACACGACACGGGACCTGGACTCGAGGGAAGAGGGAAAATAGTCGTGAATCGACGGGACACAGAACAAGTCCAGTCATGAGAGAATCCACTCTCCGTCGGTGGTCAGATCGTGTCTCCGATCTGTCAATGTCTCGTTAAGACACGTAAACTTAGTGTCGAGACGGTAAGTGACAGACACACTGGAACCCGTTCAATACACTGAAGAGACTGGGAGGGAAAGGAGTAGACATCTTTTCGTCGTTATTATTATGGGGGTTCTATCCTGAAGTGCTTATTATCACTGAATTTGGCGTGCACTTCGTGGGACAACAACAACAATCAACGATTCAGCACAGACTGAGAAACGTTGAGGTACCTGACATCGGGCGGTCCGAGGAGAGATGTACCCCAAAGGGTCCGTTCTCATGACTTCACCCAACAGTAAAGGAAGAGGTCGCCGAGAAGGACTGGGTCCCAAGTTTGGTTCAGAGGACGTAACCGTCCGCCTAAGAAATGGTGACTCGGTGGTCCCCTCGGGTTCCGTGGGACATCACGGTTCATTCACAATCAATCACGGTCTTTTTGAATCCGGAGGTTCCACAATTTTCACTAATAACAAAATACACAAGAGGACAGATACAAAAAACAAAACAAACAAACCATAAAATCATTCTCTGAATACCTTTCACAGGTTCCTTAATTGAAATTTCCTGTCTTGATATCCCTGTTACATCTCTAGGAGGGTAGTGAGAATTCAGTATGATTACGTCGAAAGATTTAGTGACCAGGAAGGCCAGTCTATAAGGGATGATGAAGGAAAATTGGTTCCTCTTAGGTCCGACCACCACCCCCATCTCCACCCCCCGTCCACCCCTTCGTCTGACGAATTCTTAGTAGTACCTTATTTCTGTATTAAGTCCTTCGTTCAACCTGATTTGGTCTCAATTTCAGTAAGAGATGTCATTTATGGTCTCGTGTTTCCTTTCTTACGTAAATTGACGGTAAGAGAAAAATCTAAAATAAAAAAAGGTAGGATTCATGTTTCCAACTATCGGTTATCCTACAGGTATTTCATTACCTGTACAATCATTCTTTTAGTGGTTTTGACCCTTCAATTATTGTGACTGAATCTACTAAATAAAGGCTTCCTAGTGAGTCTGTAGAGTTTATACACATTTATACTGATTTTACATAAGTAATCCTTATTTTTTGTTTCCACCCGAATCTACCCACTTTCGACCTAAGCCTTCTCATCTTCAACACAGTTGTTACGATCCCGAAGGGTCCACCACGATCACCACTTCTTGGACGGACGGTCACGTCCTCTACACTCTGCGTCCATGCCAGCGACCCACCTCTTCTAGGGGACCTCCTCGTGTACCGTTGGGTGAGGTCAGAAGAACGGATCTCTTAGGGTACCTACCTCAGTCTGTGCTGACCTCTCTGAAGTGTGTACGTGGTTACGATTCCGGGGGGAAGCGAGACGTGAGTACCGAACGGTTGTAGTCATCTTAGACTTGAGTATTTTACCGGAAACAGCCATTAATGGTAATAATAATGGTGACAGTAATGATGAACCGACAAGTCAAAGACGTGGGAGAAGGTCAAGACTCTGCTAAACTAAAGAAAAGGAGAACTACGAAAGACCCCGTCTTCGACTTTTGAGGAAGACAGTCGGAAGGATCGTCGACCCGGAGTCTGAAACCACTTCGAGTCAACAGGTCACGTGGGTACCGTCGGAAATCGATCACCAGGTTTCTTTGTCCTGTTCCTCGTAGGGACGACCGCCGGCCGTCGTCGTCTGAGGTGCTACACCTGAAAGACCACCGTCGTCGTAGGCCCTTCGACGTCGACGTCGGTCCACTGAAGTCTCCCGTCTGACACTACAGGTCGCTTGTAATAGGAGTGATCTACCCGAGACCTCGTTCTAAAACCGACACCAGGACCGACAACGGTCCAGAGTAAACAAGGACTAGTTAAAGATTCGGACCAAGATTTCAGACACTTTATGTGTTATAGGAAAATAATTTTAAAAAAAAGTGAATTTAGTTGGTGTAGACAAAGTCAACAAACGTTGATATTTTGGGACTGATTATGTTGACCACTCTGTTCAAAAATGATACTACCGACCCTGACGATCGGTAGACGGTTAAAAGAGGTAAAGTAGAAAACCAACATCTTGAGTCCTAAAGTCGACGTAGGTGTCGTCGTAGTGCAGAACTGGAATCCAGGACTTGACTTTTTCACTTACAGTGAGTCAGTACAGACTGAGAACCGCTGGGGTACCTGATATAGCAGGTACCTTAAGAGGTCCGGTCTTTTGACCTCACCCATCAGGAAGGGAAGAGGTCCCCTAGAAGGGTTGGGTCCCTAGCTTGGGTCCAGAGGGTGTAACGTCCACCTATGGAATGGTCGACTCGGTATTCACTTCGGGTTCTTATAACCTCACTCATCGGATAGGACAGAGGTCACCTAGAAGGACTGGGTCCTTAGCTTGGACCCAGAGGACGTAACGTCCATCTAAGAAATGGTTGACTCGATAGTCCCTTCGGTTTTTTTCTTTTTCTCCTACATACGGTTACGATGGTAGACACAAAAGACCCAGTCAAGTTAACTAACTAAAAAGGGAAGTAATACATAAAGGGTCGGAAAAACGTATGGACCATTAAAAACGAACCTACCATTTGTGACACTTAAAATAGAACAATCCACGACTTATTAAAACATAAGGATATTTATAAGAACTCAAGACAATACCCTACACTAATTCAATGAACCACACAATCAGAGAACTACGACGACATTATTTAATGGAGTTTGCATCACCGAGTCTTAAATGCGGTCTTCAGACTTTGGTTTCACAGTCACCCCCGTCGAGGTCCCCGAGGTCCCCCTCTAAAGTAGAGAACGGAGAAGACCGACGACCACCTCGGGTCGTAGGGAACTGGTGTAGTGAGGTTAGAGTCGGTCAACAGAAGTGTAACGGAAACGGAGACACACCGAGACGAGGACGGAGGAAGAAACTAAATAAATAAAAACAAGTGTGACCCAGAAGCAACGACACAAACCCGAAAGAGAACAACACCCCTCACCTCATATGACATCGACACCGTATACACGGAGAGTGCCGTCTCCGAAGAGAGCCCACCAAGTGACCAAGATCTCACGTACCTGAAGTCATTAACTCCGCGGACCCGAATCAACACCCTAGGAGAGACTGACCCCTAACTTCGACTCTGGGGACGTAACCGTCCGTCTCTAAGAATTGGCGACCTAGTAGACCGTTCAGGACGGAGGAAGAATATTCCTGTGAACACCACCGTAAACCCCGGAGGACCCTTTTAGGTCCTACCAGAAGAGTAGAGTTCTAGGGATTGTGTCAGTGTGAATATTTCTAGGAAAAGGGGTTTAGACTATTGTAAAGATCCAAGGTTTCTAATCCTGAAAATAGAAACCCGAGGGTCAAATAGGGTAATGTAATCCTTTACTAGATAAATACAAACCAAAATCCAAATCAATCCACCTTCGTCTCATCTCAAATTCGATCTTAAGTAAAACAGGGTGAGTCAAGACAAGTCAAGTCAAGTCAGCGAGTCAATACAGGCTGAGAAACGCTGGGGTACTTAGCGTCGTGCGGTCCGGAGGGACAGGTAGTGGTTGAGGGCCTCAAGTGAGTCTGAGTACAGGTAGTTCAGTCACTACGGTAGGTCGGTAGAGTAGGAGACAGCAGGGGAAGAAGAGGACGGGGGTTAGGGAGGGTCGTAGTCTCAGAAAAGGTTACTCAGTTGAGAAGCGTACTTCACCGGTTTCATAACCTCGAAGTCGAAGTCGTAGTCAGGAAGGTTTCTTTAGGGTCCCAACTATAGGAAGTCTTACCTGACCAACCTAGAGGAACGTCAGGTTCCCTGAACGTTCTCAGAAGAGGTTGTGGTGTCAAGTTTTCGTAGTTAAGAAGCCGCGAGTCGGAAGAAGTGTCAGGTTGAGAGTGTAGGTATGTACTGGTGACCTTTTTGGTATCGGAACTGATCTACCTGGAATCAGCCGTTTCATAACAGAGACGAAAACTTATACGATAGATCCAACCAGTATTGAAAGGAAGGTTCCTCATTCGCAGAAAATTAAAGTACCGACGTCAGTAGTAGACGTCACTAAAACCTCGGGTTTTTTTATTTCAGACTGTGACAAAGGTGACAAAGGGGTAGATAAAGGGTACCTCACTACCCTGGCCTACGGTACTAGAAGCAAAAGACGTACAACTCGAAATTCGGTTGAAAAAGTGAGAGGAGAAAGTGAAAGAAGTTCTCCGAAAAGTCAAGGAGAAGTGAAAGACGGTATTCCCACCACAGTAGACGTATATACTCCAATAACTATAAAGAGAACCATTAGAACTAAAGTCGAACACAAAGAAGGTCAGGTCACAAAGAGTACTACATGAGACGTATCTTCAATTTATTCGTCCCACTGTTTTATGTCGGAACTGCATGAGGAAAAGGATAAACCTTGGTCAGACAACAAGGTACAGGTAAAGATTGACAACGAAGGACCGGACGTATGTCTAAAGAGTTCTCCGTCCAATCCACTAGACCATAAGGGTGGAGAAAGTCTTAAAAGGTGTCAAATAACACTAGGTGTGTCAGTTTCCGAAACCGTATCAATTATTTCGTCTTTATCTACAAAAAGACCTTGAGAGAACGAAAAAGGTACTAAGTCGCCTACAACCGTTAAACTAGAGACCAAGGAGACGGAAAAGATTTTGGTCGAACTTGTAGTCCTTCAAGTACCAAGTGCATAACGACTTCGGACTGAACCTCTTAAAACTCGTAATGAAATGATCACACACTCTACTCACGTTAACACGTCATCAAACTCGTAAGAAACCGTAACGGAAAGAAACCCTAACCTTACTTTTGAGTGGAAAAGGTCAGGACACCGGTGACGACTCAAAAGGTTTTAACGACCGTATAACTCACGTCGTGAAAGTATCGAAGTAGAAAGTCCTAAACTTTATCGAGTTGACCTTACGGTAGTGGAGGTGATCGAAACAAGCATCACTACGAAAGATTCCGGGTGAACTGAAGTGTAAGGTTCTACAGACCAAGATCTACTCACTAGTGTGATAGCACTAATAGGTCCAGTACTTCTAGGAAAACATGACACATAAGAACGGTAGAGAAGAATTATGGAAGACGAAGACAATCCAGGTATGGTAAAGACAGGGAATAGTTCGGGTAGAAACGTACTTTACAAGGGAACTATAGAGATTAAAAGAACTTCGCTAGAGATCAGAAAGGATAAGACAACAAAAGGAGATAAAGAAACGTGACTAGAGACTTCTTCCGAAAGAATAGAGAAGAACGATAAGAAACCTTGAGACGTAAGTCTACGAATATAGAAGGGAAAAGAGGAACCGAAAAGCGAAGAGAAACAGGGTGATGACTCCGTCTTGAGTCTTAAGATGAACTGCGGGACACTTAATCTTCTAAAAGATGAGACCGATGATATTCTCCTCGAGAAGGACGGAGACTCACTCGAGATCTCTTAAAAGGAAGGTTATGAGAGTCCGGAACCGATCAAGGAAGTGCTCCACATCACTAGTCGCGAGTCTACTTTGGTTCCCCAGGCCCTCCACCCCCCACCCCCCCCATACTCGCCCGCGCCAATCGCCCTGGGGACCGTCTGGAGGTCTCAACAAAGGTGTGTCGTAAGAGAAAGCGCCAAGAGACGGACACTTGAGGTTTCTGGACCCGAAGGGTCCTGAGGGTCGAGGTGAGGTGAGGGAGGTGAGACCTAAAGGGGTAGAACGTGGCTCCAGACCCTGTGGAAGTCTCGAGTGGAGGAAACAAAGGAGAGAGAGCCCCTAACGACGGGAAACAACGGACTACAGAATGTAGAACTTTTGGTAACAGACCATCAAACTGAACAACAACAACAAACCTTGTTCTCCTATTTTGGTCAGGGATAATGGGGTAGAACAGACCCTTTTCTTTCGTGGTAAAAAAAAAGAAAACCTCCGATTAATGAAATGTTATAACATAACCAAAAACGGTATGTAACTGTACTTAGGCGGTGGCCACATGTACACAAGGGGTAGGACTTGGGGAGGAGGGTGGGGGAGGGGTAGGGTAGGGAGATCCAGTAGGGTCACGTGGTCGGGGGTTTTATTTTTAGTACCCTTAAGGGACCGTCAGATCGCAAATTCTTTTACACGAATGTGACTTTCCCCACACCCAAGATAGGGACAAACCCCTTGATACTAGGGTGTACGACGTACCACACCGTTTTTTATTAAATTTTTAATTCTTTATTTTTAATTTTGTTTTAGTACTGGTTCACACGGGAGGAGACGGGGAAAGAGAAAAGAAAGAGTGACCTTATACCCACACTACCCCCCCTCCACCTCGTCGGGAGTACCTGATACTCCCATTCTCGTCCGACGACTTCAACTATCTTTTAACTCTACTTCCCGGGACCCACGTCGAAACGTGACGAACAGGTCTGAGAATGTACGTCTTTCTATATAAAGGATATAACAAGTTTGGTAACACATAAATCTAGAGACAAAAAGACCATGGGTTGATTATATTAATATATGTCTTGTAGTGTCACAGAAGAAAAACGGGAAAGACCGATTCCCTGAACTTTTGACTAGGTCAGAAAACGACCACGGAGACCCGGTGTCGTCGTCGGATATCTGTGTGGGAGGAGTTGTTAAGTTTTTATTAAGGGTTACCCTTAGGTACGTATACGCACAGACACACATAGACACACACGTACGTGTACACATGATATCTCTAGTTGTCAGTCACATTGAATAAAAAGAAGATTGTTTCAAAGATTCGTCTTATTTATTGGAAATTACGGAAAAATATAGATTGAAGATCAGACGACGACGACGACGATTCAACGAAATCGGTACAGGCTGGGACACGCTGGGGATCAGCTCCCCGTGTATGATCCGTATATGCCGTCGGATCAGATCCACGGTATTTTGACATTGGACACCGGATTTAGACCGAGTAGGGAACCAAAACATGCTAGATGTTCGATTTTTATCCAAAATGTAAAAATTTATCTTTTTTTTTCTAAAAAAACTGTACACTTTTAATATACTTTAATTTTAAAGTCGTAGATATATTTTTCAAAATAATCTTGTGTCGGAACACGGAAGTAAATATACAACACCCAAGAGACGAAATTACCGTCTCAACTTATCAACACTGTTTCTGATATACCATACGTTTCGTATTCCATACATGATAGACCGGGAACCTCTCTTTCATACAACTGGGGATAAAATCAGGTTTCTTGTGAAAAATTTTTCTTTTGCGATCGAGATGGTGAATTATCCGTATACCTACCGTAACCATATACTATATTTCTCCTGTCAGTGTTTCTCGTTGTCGTTCACTATCTGTGATTCAGGTGAGTGTCGTACATTTGTTATCACTCAAGTAAATAGTGTCAGTTGTCGACTACCCGTAACGATAAGGGGTCCATAAAGTTTGGTAGTACCTTGTGTGTCGGATTGGTTCTAAAAGATGAGTGAGTCCGATGGTCTAAACCTTAATCTGAGAAGAACTCCAAAGGGGAGGGGTGGGGTGAAGGTCTTTCTTATTCCTCTAAGTATAAAATTTTAAAAACAAATATTTTTCATATAACCTTATGAAGTTTAGGAGCCCTAAGTTTAACTGGTTGACACGTTGGTATGACATTGCTACTGACACGGAGAGAAGGACTGCATCTCTTCGGAGAACGAAGACAGAGTACGAAATAAGGTACCCAGTTTTCAAAACCTAACAACTGATTACTCTCTCTTTTACGAGTAATACAGTAACTGACATGGGAATCATCCTAAGATTCAATTTGTGGGGATTTGACATACTATAGAGTCCGAGAGCAAACACAGATCCTCTCCTCATTGTAGGCAGTTCGTGATTGACAATCTGTGTCCTCCTACAGTCTGAGTTCCCCGCTACACTTATAGGACGCCTGTCCTTTAATTCCTTATCACCTTGTAATAGGATTTGTAGGGTGAAAACTTCCGAAGAGACTTTCTCTATCCTCGTGACTAATTCTTTGGTCTATTTCGTTGTGACAAGAGTCGTCCTAAACCTAGGACATACGTTACACCCTCGGTTCCTCGGTCCGACTTGGATATCCCAGGAGGAAGGTAAGGTGACGTCTCTCCGGACGCCTCCACAATAGACAAGTAGAGACGTAGTTCCTAGTTTTTATGACGTAACTCCCTTCCAAGGTCGGTCGTGTTCGTTCTGAAAGAGACTCCGGATCTCTCCTCGACCGGACCCGAGAGGTGTGTCTGCGGGTCTAGTCCCGTCATCTAGACCTCCTCCCACAGGCTCCTCAGTCTTTCTCTCCTGTCCACACACGTTCAGTCTCTTCGTTCTACATCCGGTGGGTTGGAGTAGTGGGAGTCTTCACCTTCTCTAGTCCAACCGGTAACCCTCTCCCTCCACTGACGGGGGTAGAGACTCTGAGGGATCAGTTCCCCTCGACTGACACCGAAGTCTCCTTCTTCTTCTTCGTCCCTGGAGTGACCACCGGGTCACCGATTCTGAGACACGAGGACCTCAGTCCCCGGACCCAAGCTAGGGACCAGTCCCTTGATCTACAGGGTACGACGTTGATTATCTGGGACGTATAACGTCGGATTACAGGACGTACAACGTTACGGCATTGCTTCTGGACTGTGTCGGTTGATGTATTTATTTACTTATAAATTTTCTTTTTTTTATTTTCCTTTCTTCTCCCTCGTCTTCGTTCGGAGGACCTCCTGTGCTCGGAAATAGAGTCGAGTGACTACATGGGGGTGTCTACGTTTCTGACTACTTTCACTTTCGCTTCAGCGAGTCAGCACAGGCTGAGAAACCCTGGGGTATCTGACATCGGATGGTCTGAGGAGGGAGGTACCCTAAGAGGTCCGTTCTCATGACCTCACCTAACGGTCAAGGAAGAGGTCCCCTAGAAGGGCTGGGTCCCTAGCTTGGGCCCAGAGGGCGTAAGGTCCGTCTGCGAAATTGAAGACTCGGCCGACTATGTACAGAAAAAAAAAAAATTCGTTCTTTCAAAAATAATGGTTCGAGCTCGACCTCGAGGGTGGGAATGGCAGCGTCGCCGATATCCCTCCTCGGGGCCCAAAACCTAATGTAACGAATATATCCCTCACAAGTACTTTTTTTCTTAAAAATCCATCCCCCTGCAGACTAACCAGTGAAATTTCAACTAGTTGTGCCGACTTTCATCGCGTCCTTCATCTGTTCTCCTCACAACTCGCGGGGGACCTCCGGTCTTGACGGATGTCTGGTCTCCGTAGGTTCCAACAAACCTCGACTAGAAAGATTGTGAGAGAACTCCGCCAGACTCAGGTAAATTGTTCGTTCCTTTGACTCCAATCTTCCCCCTAACTCCCTCTGTTACCCCACATCACCTTTTCAGTGTCCGAAACCTCAGTTTGTTTGGATCCACTAAATCGGGTAATGACTGATATACTGCATTGGTTCGATGGAGTTTCACAATTACATTTTTATTTCACTTTAGTATAACGTGCACATTCTGATCGTAATTCAGACCGTACGTCATCCACACACCATTAAAATCGAATGAATAAAAGCAACAGGTTCCACTGTCGCAATCATTAGTCGACGTCCTCGACCCCAGATTGGGACTACAAGGACTAAGTCTTCGGGTCCGTAAACAGGGAAGTACTACTGAAGGAGAGTCGAAGGCGATTCTTATTTTGGGTCTGAGAGGAAATTTTCTTGAAAGGTCGATTCGACTAAGTAGAAGCGTAGATTTTTTATTCTACCAAGGGTTTGTTGGGGAAAAATCCCGATCTCACGACGGGAAGGGGTGTCGGAGGTACGAGAGTGGAGACCCCTTTATATTTGTGAGGAACTACTCCCCGACCTTGAGTCTTCCGACCGGTCGGAGCGGAAAGGGTTACTAAAAAAAAAAAAGTCGAGCGTTCCCTTTGGGAACTTCCCTTGGGGAGACTCGTCACTTCAGGTAGGGAAAATACCTGTCTAAGCGAACGACGGCGTGTCGTTTGGGACTCGTTTAAAAAAACCGTACGAGTTCCGATGTCTAGAGAAACAGGTTTTCCGTTTGTATAAAGAGACTTAAGTATTGTCGTCGAGTCAAAATTTCCAAAAGGCTAAGGTAACTTACGGAGGAGATAGGTCTGTAAGAGTTTGAATTATTTATCATTCTCCGATTTTGACTTTTCCTTCCAGAGGGTAAATGTTTTTGCTAAACAGATTGACCGATGAAGGTTTGATCCCAGAGAGCTGGACTCGTGACGACTTTAAAACCTACTCCGTAAAGAAACGTGACACTTATAAGTCGTCGTAAGGACCGGAGATGGATAGTGGACGGTCCTCGTGGTGGAGTTGGATGGACGGTTCAACATTGTTACTTTTTACAGAGGTCTGTAATAGTTTACAGGGACCCTCAATTTCAGTGGGGATGGACCTTTGACGACGAAATTGTATGGACCACACTCCAAATTTTACCCAAAATTCGGGGACCGAAAATTGGAAAGGAAGGTATGGTCTGTTGAATTTAGTAGTCACTCGGTTTACCCTTAAGCCCCTCCTCTACGGTTCTTACTGACCTACATTCCCACGGCTCTCGTCACATAATATGTCGTGTCATATCTACATTCCAATAAAGTTCGAGCGAATTACAGTCCCGTGCTCCTGTCCCATCCCGTGACTCGGTTTACCTGTAAATTGATGGGTCATCTACTTGTTTCGTAGAGACTTTATACTTTTAGGGTTCTGGTTCTATGTCATTGACGTATCTTTGAAGTTTCATGGGACTCACGTAAAGTGTACTCTAGAGTAAATTAGGGACAATGAATATTTTCTGTGTCCACAGTAAACAAAAATATCTCCCTTGGTTTTTGAACTTTTCCAATTCATTAAATAGGTTCTAGTCAGTCTACTATTGACCATCTCTCCCCGTATTCTGAGTCTCGACTGATCCCACCCCACACGTACGTACGATTCAGCGAAGTCAACACAGACTGAGAAACACTGGGACACCTGATATAGGACGGTCCGAGGAGACAGGTACCCTAAGAGGTTCGTTCTTATGACCTCACCCAACGGTACGGGAGGAGTCCCCTAGAAGGGTTGGGTCCCTAGCTTGGGTGCAGGAAATACGGAGGACGTAACCGTCCACCCAAGAAACTACCTATTATAATCTCTAGTTGATCACAAGGATAAACTGGTTCCTCAAGTTATGCAGTCAATAAAATTAGTGTAACAAACCCAATGAGTTTAACATTATGATCTTGTCTCCAGTTAAATCGGAAAAAGTAAATCGGAAAAAAGGGTAGGAAAGTCCAGTCCGTCGGGTTTACGACCTAAACAGAAAACCTAGTTTATGTTGTGGAGTAAGAAGATTGGCGTCGGTTAAGATTGACTGAGGGAGAAGGGAACTGTCCAATCTGAGGTCACGGGGACCTCGGTGATGAGGGGTCTGTGAACGACCAAGAGGCGAACTACAGAGATTTAGGACCCGCCGACCTACGAGACTATACTTGGTAGGAGACCTTTAAGTCAGGGTCATCAATTGACGTTCAGGACAAAGAATATAAGGTTCCTTTCAGGTAGACGGGAAGATTATAAATAGAAAGACGTTTTGGGTGGGTGGGTGAGGGTCTTCCATGACACCTAGTCACCTTCACTTTGAACTCTCTTATTTTTCCTTTCCTCCAGTCCTTACCTTATTCATCATTTACTTACTCCTTGCGTGTTATGACTTCTTCTATGTTGTGCCTTAACCTCTCTTCTCGTGTGATTTTAGTCTTCTAGTCCTCCCCTTCGATTCTCCCCCTCGCACCAGTTGTCTGCGCTTTCCCTGCTTCTCCTTGAACTGACTTCTTTCCTGATTTGTCTCTTCACTTTAAACGGGTCAGTACAGGCTAGTAGACACTGGAACACCTGACATCGAGCGGTCCGAGGAGGAAGGTACCTTAAGAGGTCCGTTCTTATGACCTCTCTTATCAGTAAGGGAAGAGGTCCCTTAGAAAAGAGCTGGGTCGCTAACTTGGGTCTAGAGGACGTGACGTCCGTCTAAGAAATGGTAGACTCGGTGGTCCCTTCGGAGAGTTGTTTTTCTTAGACGGGGGTTTCGGTAGAAACACTGACAATTGAAGATCAATCGAAAAAAGAGGGAAGTTAAGTTCTTATCAACTAAATGTTATAACACAATCGGAGACCACTAAAAAATTTTTAGTCATATATTGTAATATATTTTAAAGTTCACACGTGACGATTTTATGTTGTAGACATATATAATATTTCACTAGCGGTTCTTTCTGGATCAATGGTAGGTAGTAATATGTTACTCGAGTACGTAAAGTAGAGGGAGGAAGGGGAAGGGGAGACCACTGGTGGTAAGTGGAAAGACATAGATACTCGAACAAATCACAACGAAAAAAAAAAAAATCTGAGGTGTATTTTCACTCTAGTATGGGATAAATAGAAAGAGCCAGATTGACTAAAGTGAGTAGATTGCTTCAGATAAACAAAACAACTCTTGCCACTCTCTCTAGAGCAAGAAAAAGGCCGGCTCATCATAAGGTAAGATGTGTACGTGGTGTAGAAACACGTAAGTAGGTGACTACTCGTGAGTTCAACAGAGGTATAGAACCGATATTATTTATTGCGAAGTCACTTGTACCAATCGAAAATTAAACTTATAAACGGATACTTATGTACCGTTCTACAGACACGTGTTGAGTGTATCGTTTTTGAAAGTGAATTATATTGTCTCGGGTTGAAAAGACCTAATAATTTAATTTCACATCACAAATCGATGTGAGAATAAAACCCGAAGGGACCACCGAGTCACCATTTCTTTGGTGGGTGGTTACGTCCTCTGGACCCAAGATAGGGACCCAACCCTTCTAGGGGACCCTCTTCCCTACCAATGGGTGAGGTCATAAAACCCGAAGGGAACACCGAGTGGACCATTTCTTAGTCGGACGTTACACCCTCTGGACCCAAGTCAGGGACCCAACCCTTCTAGGGAACCTCTTCCCTTTCCGATGGGTGAGGTCATAAGACCGGACCTCTTAAGGTACCTGACATATCAGGGACCCCAGCGTTTTTCAGTCTGTGCTGATTGTCTGAAAGTGTTAAAACCCTCTTTCTCCGTCTCATATTTTCGATGACAATCCCTAAGTTTCTTTTCGGGGTATCACCTAGAAGTCATATCTAAGTGTGTATCCATCACGGTTTATCATAGGGGTACTGTTTCATAACTCAACCGAAAGGTATTCAGTGTGGTCTTTTCGACGGGGTGATGATATTTTAGAATGAAGAGACTAGTTTTATCAAAAATTTATTGACAGAGTTTCTAGGTATTTTTTCAAGTATCAACGGTAAATAACTAATCAATGTCAATAAGGATGTCGCTACGACATTCCACTCCTGGTAGTAAGGGTAACCATCCCTACTTCTGTAATACCAGTTCTTTTCAACTCATTAAACGGGTCCGTCAGACCTCTTCCGTGACCGTGGGGTGAGGTCATGAGAACGGACCTTTTAGGGTACCCACCTCCTCGGACCATCTGACGTCAGGTACCCCAGCGACTCCCAGCCTGTGTTGACTCACTGAAGTGAAAGTGAAAGTGTGTCCGTCAGTGACCCTAACCGAGATCTGGGGAGTCAGAAAGGGGATTCGACACAGATTGGGAGGGGAGGAGGGTACGGGGGAACGGGGTTGGGACGGTAGACCAATGTAAGTCACGTCAAAAACGATCTCATCTTGTCATTTGAGTCTTTAAAAATGGGTCTTTATAACTTTGTTTTAGTACGAAACACGAGTTAAGTGTCTCGTCATCTTAAGGTCCCGACCATCCCTGTGGCCCAGTACTTCAGGGCGACAGAGATAAAAGCGTCTACTCAATTTGGTCCGAGTCACTTGACTTTCCAGGTTTCAGTGATGTCGATTGATCCTTTAATTCAGTTTTTGGGCTAAGAACTTTTGTAGGATAAGGACTCGAAAATGAACCCGGGGACTTCCGTGTAAGAAAAGAGGGTCTCCCAACGAACCTACGAGAGTGTGGTTGACACCCCCGATACCTCGGAGGGTCTGCATGGTAAAACACAGGGGGACCCCACCCGCCCCCACACCCTCCCCACCGGGAGGCCCACCTACCTCACGTACAACCCTCCTCAACGTCCTCCGGATAAACCGTCCGCCTCCGAAACGACTCTTCAATACACCGTTTTTGTTTTAGTCGTCAAGGGTTGAGGAACGAACTATGATAATGAAAATATTAGATACCAAGGAAAATTTATGTCACATTGTATTGTCCGAATATTAAGTTTTGTGTAAACATGTTTTACATTTTCTGTATGACATGTTCGGGTACTTATATTCTTCGTCACAAGGAAAGTCCGTAGGATAACTTTCGTCTGTTATGAAGTTTGGTAGACTGCAAAAAACAGACAAGAGCGTGAACCGCAATAGGTGAGTGACGACAAAAGGATAACTAGTTGACAATTCAAAACGTACCCAGGAGAACACCCACACACTTACGTACAATTCGTGAACAAAAGAAAGTCCTGTCTGTAAGGGGCGACACGAAAAGGACCTACACCTGATAAAAATAATAAATGAAATACAACGGTACCTCTACCCCTCTAGGGTCTACAATTCTCAACCTTAGATCCCGGTGTCCTCTGTAAATAGTGACATTAAACATACTTCATCCGAGAACAAGAGACACAGACGTCTCGACTCACAAATAAAATATTTTTTTTTTCAATGATTACTCCTGAGTTCGGATTACTTATTATACTTTGAATGGAGGTGGAGATGGTGTGTTGTCACTCACTAGAATAATCTCTCGTTTACCCCGAGGACTGTCGTGTCTCTACTCGTCGACAACCCAAAAAGGGAGCATCCTTTGTCTTCCTACGTAGTCTTGTTCCTTGGGTAAATAGTAAGAAAGCGTCGAGGGGACTTCTTTTCTTTGAAAGGGTCAAATAAAGTTGGTACGAGACGGTCCTTTGTTTCTTGGTCCCCCACCCCCCGAATGGTCCTACGGTGGTAGTAGTAACTATTTACAAACGTCTTATAGTCACTTACTTCACACTCAGATTTGTTTTGTTCTACGCCACCCGTTACGAATGTCCCGATACACGACTGTAGTATGAGAAATCAACGATGGGCCTCACTCTCAATTTATATTGTCGCTTGAAATAATAAAAAATTCCGAGACACTTCGAGTTTCACTTAACTTTATCTCTATTTTTGTCCCTGTCTTTTTGAGGGACGTCCGTAGAACCCTCTAACTAGGGTTTGTAAAACCCAAAATTTGTTCATGGAATGTCTCAAGTGAGAGGACTCCCGGTCGTCGCCATTGACCACCAATGACAGCGAGACAGGTTCGGTGTGCACCAGGAATTATCAAGGGAAGACGTGTATCCTTTCTGGTAACTATTTTTTTCTTTTGTTTCGTCTATTTGTGGGTTATTACTTTTTCTGACAGGAGTGAAATATTATAAGTTCACGTAGTTCTTTAGTGAGGATCAACAGGGGAGGTTGGTGGGTCTGGTGAACGAACTAGGGGAAGAGAGTGAAGATGTCCTGAGACTACTTGACGTAAGGAGGAGACGGGGTGGAGGGCGGAGGGGGGTGACAAAAGAACCTGAGGACTTGAACTACCGAGGGGGGTCCGAAATGAACCCACGATATAAACTCTAAAAGGTTCCTAGAGGTGGTTCAAGGGGATTGGTCGAAAAATTAGAGGAGGACAAGGGAACAAAGTCCCTTGGGGTCAGGTCATAGACGAGAGATTTTTATAATCCTGTATATAGAAGTAGGATAGACAGAGGGGAGAAAGATAAAAGAAAGTGAGAGTGAGAAAGAGGTGAAGTGAGAAAGGAAGAACAAACTTTGAGTGTAGAAGAGAAATTTGTTAGTAAAAAGGAAAGGGTCAATCGGAAACATTAAACCAAACTTTTACTTGTGAAAATCTCGATTTTGGTCTCTTCCGTTACCGTGGGGTGAGGTCATGAGAACGGACCTTTTAGGGTACCTGCCTCCTCGGACCATCCGACGTCAGGTACCCCAGTGTGTCTGAGCCTGTGCNAGGGGAGAAAGATAAAAGAAAGTGAGAGTGAGAAAGAGGTGAAGTGAGAAAGGAAGAACAAACTTTGAGTGTAGAAGAGAAATTTGTTAGTAAAAAGGAAAGGGTCAATCGGAAACATTAAACCAAACTTTTACTTGTGAAAATCTCGATTTTGGTCTCTTCCGTTACCGTGGGGTCAGGTCATGAGAACGGACCTTTTAGGGTACCTGCCTCCTCGGACCATCCGACGTCAGGTACCCCAGCGTGTCTCAGCCTGTGCTGACTCGCTGAAGTGAAAGTGAAAAGTGAAAGTACGTAACCTCTTCCTTTACCGTTGGGTGAGGTCACAAGAACGGACCTCTTAGGGTCCCTGCCCCCTCGGACCACCCGACGGCAGATACCCCAGGGTGTCTCAGCCTGTGCTGACTTCGCTGAATCGTCGTCATCGTCGTCGTCGTCACTGTTTACCTGTCGTATAAACTTTAAACTTACATTCGAGTTCAGAGAATCCAGGTAGACGAGATGTTGTCTTAGATATACTTTGTTACCTTCTGATGATTAACACTGTATTTAGACTTGTCATTAAATGATGTTAAAATTTTCTCGACTCTCGGTTCTAAGTACGTAAAGATTCGTGTCTTGTTCAGAATGTCTGGTCGAAATAGACGGGTGAATAGAACCGAGGATAGACTCTATGTAGTAATATAATTTCAAAGGAATGAAAGGGTAATTTATTTTCGTATCTATATTTGTACATTAAATGTCGTCGTCATATCACCCATCCTTCACTTCAAGTCCTCAGTCGGACGGGTCCAAGTTTTAAGTTGAATTAGTGGAATCTCGCCGGACCTCCGGTTGAGTCGAAATAGAAACGGAGACATTTTACCTCTATTACTATCACAAAGGAAGCATTATAAATACTCATCTATTTTACAAAAGCAGGTACATTTCATGAATCTTACCACAGTCCGAAGTTATTTACAATCGCTAAAAATTGTTACCTATAAGTGTGTAAGGAAACCTTATCAGAAGAAGGAGTTCACGGTCTGAAAATTTTGACATAAGTCAGATCTTGGATCCTAAAGTCTTATTTAGGTGTTCGCGAATATTGGTTTTGACGGGAGACATAAAAGACGAGGAGCGGTGATTTACTGAATTCATATCAAGACTTTGACAAGCGGAGGTTAACCCTGAACTTGGATACACGGTCCTGAGATTAGACAGGTTTTGGGTGTTAGAAGGTTGACTCTAGCGTTTGGACCAAAATTCTGGATTACTTCAGGTCCAAGAACTACAGAGTGACTTCTTTCTTCAGTGACTCTCTGTTTCAATCCGACAGTCTCTCCGACTCACACCGGAGTTTTACACACCAATCGAAAATACCCGACCCATTAAAGTGTCCGATTACTCACCCTCCCAGTAAGGTTGATAAAACCTCTTCCCCACCTCTAAAGGTCCTTAACCCGGTGACGGGTGAAAAACCAGAAACTACCACCTGGAACTTTGATAGTACCGTTGTTGGGACCCACAGTAAATCGAACGACTACACAATGTCACTCGGATATGACTACTCGGTTGGTAGAGTAGACGACAACGGGGGAAGAGGAGAACGGAAGTTAGAAAGGGTCGTAGTCCCAGAAAAGGTCACTCAGTCGAGAAACGAAGTGACTGAGTTACCTACACTCAAACTCGTTCGAGGCCCTCTATCACTTCCTGCTGACCGTACAATGTCAGGTACCCCAACGTTTCTCGGCCTGTGCTGGCTCGTTGACTTGTTGTTGTTGTTATGACTCCTAGTTCCAGACCAACTTCGACTGAACAGACGACAGAACCTGGGTAAACTAAGATTAGTCAAATATAACACAGGAGACCGACCCAGTAAGAAAGCTTCCCACACGGGACGGAGGAAAGAAGGACAAAGTCAATGTACATTTATTCTTCCTTCTGTTTAGGTATTGTTTATTTTCCAGGTGGAAGGGACTCGTCAGTAAGTCAATCAAAGTTCGAAATAAAGATAAGATTCTTCTTGCAAGAAATTATCTGAAATAAGTACATAAATTCCCTCTATCTCTCTTATCGTAAATGCCTAAGAATAGACCTTTATTGGACAATCATAATAATAAAAACAAACAAACAAAGAAAATCGACATCGGGTTTGTACGATAAATTACTGATTTAACCATTTCAGGTTTTATTCTTAGAAAGATAAATACAAAAGAATCAGAAAAATTAAAAACTTAAGAGGTTTCCGTTAGTCGTGTTCTTTAGGACTCCAAGCTCCTTTTACGAAAGGTCAGGTGATTTGTGTATGATGGGATCAATATTAATAGACATGGGAGAAAGCTGACCTCGACCTTCCCGGAAACGTTAGTACCGAAGTTGGGGAAACGAAACACCTGTTCCTCGGGTCGGTCGTCTTCGTCTCTCTCGGGGTAGTCCCTCCCCGTTTCGACACTCGACCCGAGGTCCCGACAGACTACAAGACGTAGTGTGCAAAGGAAGACGAGTGGTGAAAGATAAGGGAATACAAAGGAAGGAAGAGTCGTAGTTTCGTCCAGTCGAATCAAACATAACGTACTTTACACATCTTACTCTACCTGACTTTTCTTTACTTTACACAAAGTAAAATCGACGACCACGAACCGGACGTCAACACTCGTTCCATTGGTCCAATGAGACTAAAGGGTTAACCCGAGAAAGTCGAATAATTCTGATGACACCAGGAGTTCCTCCACTGTGATAGACCAACTGTCACACTACCACCTGTGTACTACAATGTGTGAATAGTTTTGGGTTTGTTACCTGGTGCGTCCCTCACTTGGGACGACATTTGATATCTGACTATCAATTGTTATGAGATAGTCATAACCCAGTAGGTAAAGTTGTTCAGATGGTGTCAGTTCGTTGTACGTTTATGTTCCCCTTTGGTCATGATGATCCCCTTGATCTCCCTATAGTTCCTTGAGACATGAATGAGGAGTCAAAAAGACATTTGGATTTTGAAGAAATTTTTTTTATTTTAGACCCTTAAGGGACCACCAATCCTGAGGTACGAAAGTGACGGTTCCCGTGTCCAAGTCAAGGACCAGTCCCTTGATTCTAAGATATTAAGTACGTCACACTGACTTTTATTTTATTTAGATAATATAGATAAAAAATTTTTGGACGTCATCAGGTAAGAACAATATAAACTCTTTATTACACCATTACCTCAAAGAAATGGTTACTTTTATCGGTGTTTGTTTGTCATGGTCATTGTAGAGTAAACCGAAGACAGAAACCATACTTTTTCATTTAAGATCTTGAGTAATTAGTATAACAAATTTAGGTTTAACCTTCCTGTGTTACATTTATGATAAAGAATTATTTTAACTTTTAAACACACCGTGATAAGTCACGACAAGGACCACCGAGTCTACCATTTCTTAGACGAACGTTACGTCCTCCGGTCCCAAGCTAGGGACCCAACCCTTCTGGGGACCTCCTCCCTTACCGATGAGTGAGGTCATAAGAATCTCCCGAAGGGTTCACCGTGTTCACCATTTCTTGGGGGGACGATTTCGTTCTCTGTATTACTCTGTACCTAAACTAGGGACCCAGTCCTTCCAGGGGACCTCCTTCCGTACCGTTGGGTAAGATCATAAGAACGGACCTCTGAGGGTACTCGTCTCCTCGGACCGCCCGATGTCAGGTATTCCGACGTTCCTCAACCTGTGTTGACTTCACTGAAAGGTCTGTCGTGTGTTACCGAGATTCCACCCCTCCCTCGGCCCTCCCTCCCAGTCCTGCCCCTTGTGTACACGTGGGTACCGACTAGGTACACTTACGTACCGTTTTTGGTGGTGTTATGACATTTCGTTAATCGGAGGTTAATTTTGTTTATGTATTTATTTTATTTTACTTGACAAGGAAGACTCCAGAAAGGGATGGTAACAAAAGTATGGTAAGGATGTCTATCGAACGTAAAAACGGTGACAGAAACTCCCAAACAAATTTTGACCAGATTTGTGGAATTTTAAAGAAGAAACACATGTACAGGTTTCAAAAATTTTGATTACGTAGAAAGAGTATAGACAGACGTACTTGAATATTATGTTTCCGTTCTTTACATCACAACAGGTGACCTAGGTACTTCTAAAACTTTTAGAATTGGAAACTTAATTAAGTGGTTCGTGTAACCCATTATTAAGAGCTTAAAACGTGATGTGAGAACAGTCTGTTACCATCACCAACTTATAAATATCATCGGTCAACGGAGGAATCATTACCTTGAAAATTGTTCCAAAGGGACTACCTTGTAAGGTAAGACAGAGAGTCTCGGGTAGATGAAACTCACTACGACGAACACTTAAAAGTAACAGTCTAAAGTAAAATCACACATAAGACAAAAGATCCTTGTCATTAGAGTTCTGTCGTTCTACAGTTATCGGAAGAAAAATAAGAGTGATATAAGACAAAGTTTTACGGTGACATTGAACCGTCCGTAACATCTTGATAAAACGTTTAAAAATGACGTACTTCATGTAGGTCATTGAAAATTGTGGTATTTTCCACTTGGGGTTACTGTCTATTATTAATGACAAGAAGAACAGAAAGTTGTTGAAATACTCTATGAAAAGGTCTGTCCCGGAACCAAAAGACCTTTCTACAAAAAAGATCAGTCTAAACAGTACTAATCGAACTAGGAAAAGAATAATATTTATATTAATGAAGTATAATGATACCCCCTCTACGACTCCGACTTCGATGAAACCAGCGGACTGCGTTTCTCGGTTGAATAACCTTTTCTGGAACTACGACCCTTTCTGTCTTCCGTCCTCCTCTTCCCCCGCTGTCTCCTGTTCTACCAACCTACAGTAACTGAGTTACCTGTACTCAAACTCGTTTGAGACCCTCGACCACTTTCTGTCCCTTCGGACCTCCCGACTCCAGGCACCCCAGTGTTTGTCAGTCTGTGTTGAATCACCGATTTGTTACTGTTGTTACCCCCTCTATTTATATTTGTGAGCGTTTCTGCATCTATGCACACGCACACAATTCGGCAGAGTCGGCGCAGACTGAGAAACGCTGGCTTACCTGACGTTGGATGGTCAGAGGAGACAGTAACCTAAGAGTTCCGTTCTTATGACCTTACCCGTCGGTAAGGGAGGAGGCTCCCGAGAAGGACCGGGTCCCTAACTTGGAATAAAGAATGCAGAGGACGTAACCGTCTACCCAAGAAAATGGTAATCGCAGTGGACCCCTCGGGTGTCTATCTATATATACATAATATAAACATTTATACTTCTAACTATTCTACTTTGTTAAGTAATTTTGGTGTTATTATGCTACGATAGTATTACGTTACGCAATTTACAGGTGAACAATGACACGTTGACTAAAGGTGAGGTACTCCTCTCGTACACGATTTGTGCACGTGTATCCCGAACTGGTCGTAAATTACTTCGTACCAGTGAGGGTACAATCACCTCCCATCTGTGAACATTATTAAATGGGGTCCTTTTTACATGTCCGGACTTAAGTCCTTGTCTTTCCTCGTCTCGATGTTCGAGACAAGTCTCCTTGTAGATAGGTACTCTGTAGGTTTATATATGTATGTGTATCTGTATTTCTCTTTACGATAAAGTCCAGACTTAATTTGGTTCAAGTGGGTCGTCATGTTCAGTGCCATCACCACCAGGGTTTATACGATTTTAGACCACGTACAGTTTAATCTCGTACACAAATAATAGTATCAAAGAAAAAAGTTTATCAACTTCACACACATAAAATTCTTCTTCGATCTTAAGATGTAAATACCTTAGAAATGTTGGTCCGTATACAAACGAGGTACCTATTGTATACTATTATGTCCTTGTCTTAACTGGGTTTACTAGTCCTTTTACTTCCGGGGAGGTGAGTAATCCGTTTGTACTTCGGTGTCGACCACGGTCGTACGTCTCTACATCTCCTTCTTTACCAGACTCTCCTCTTTGGACTTATCTCGTTCTGGAAGAGGTGTCTTGAAGAGGCCCACTCTTCGTCTGTCTCTGACCTTCTCCTCTGTGGGTTTCCAGACCTGTCTGGTACAGTCTCCTCCTCTTTCAACAGGTCCTCTACATCCTACTGTTACTGATCGGTAGAGACACCAACACGTCCTGGTGCAGTACCTCGACCTTACAGAAGACGAGGTTTGCTCGGGAACACCAAGTTCTGTAGGGAAGAGAGACGACAGACTTTAGGGAGGAGTGGACTTTAGGGAGGTAGATGTGAAGACCCAAAAACAAACAAACAAAAAACAAAAGGCGAAGTAATCCAATCCACACACGGAAAAGGTTTGATCACAAGACACTTAGTAGTCAGGCATCATTTTTTTTTCTATTAAAAAGGTGGACCCTAGTAATAATTCGATTTAATTTAATTTACTCAAAGAAATGACGTCTTATAGTTCAGAAATGAATTTGATATTACAAAGAACCCTTAAAGGTTCCCTCTTATATTATGCAGTACAAAGGGTGTAAGTAAGTCAACTCTTTATTTAAGAAATAACTCACGAACATTGATAGAGGGGTTTGAGTACAAGGTCTCTTGTGCCAGACTCCTTATAACGTAGAGGACCTCCGGAGACGAGAGTCAGTGTAAGTGTCGGATAGTAAGTGGTAAGACAGGTGTAGAGTCCTTTGACCTACAACCCCTCGGTTTGTGTGTCAGTTGATTTGAGGAGTTTTCCTTTAACAAACGACACCAATAAAAGGTCCACTCTTCCATGTCCTGGCTCCAGTCTATTCAAACTTAATCTCACTTTCACTTTCACAATCAACGAGTCAACACAGGCTGAGAAACCCTGGGGTACCTGATATCGACGGTCCGAGAAGACAGGTACCTTAAGAGGTCCGTTCTTATGACCTCACCAAACGGTAAAGGAAGAGGTTCCCTAGAAGGACTGGGTCCTTAGTTTGGACCCAGAGGACGTAACGTCCGCCTAAGAAATGTCAGACTCGGTGTCTCACCTGTAATTGTTTAGTCACATCCGAGATCCGTCCGTACGTCATGTTGAGGGTTTCTCTACGCACACACATACGTCCCGCGGGTCCCTTGTTCCTGACCTTTCTGCTCTCCTTTTATTTGTGACTGTAGTGAATGAAGGGTCACGACTGAACGAACCTTCATTAAAATTCTTGAGAGGTCTTGAAATACACGGTTATATTTTTTTCCCAAATTGCAAGGAAAATGGGAAAACATAGGGAACACTATATATGGACTCACGGAACGTACGGAATCTGTGAGTTACTTCAGAATTTACTTAAAGTACTTACTCACTCACCTGTACTAAGATCCGGTTGATTCTTTTTAATTTTTCATTTCAAATAAAAGTTCACGCAAAAGAGGACAGAACCCAAAGTCCCAGAAAGAAGAGAAGAAAGGAAGATAAACTTTTGAAGGGTGATTCTGTACGGACACACTACACGTGACACGATACAGCGAAGTCAGCACAGGCTGAGAAATACTGGGGCACCTGACGTCGGGCGGTCCGAGGAGACAGGTACCCTAAGAGGTCCGTTCTTATGACCTCACCCAACGGTACGGGAGGAGGTCCCCTAGAAGGGTTGGGTCCCTGACTTGGGTGCAGAGAATGCAGAGGTCGTAACCGTCCACCCAAGAAATGGTGAACACAGTGGACCTTTCAGGGTCCTTCAGTCCTTCTGAACGGACTAAGGTAGAATTTCACGAGAAAGAAGTCCCATCCAACAATAGAACTACGTTCAGTTTAGAATGAATTTTCTGAGAGACTGAGACACTACCCTTCCTAGAGACTCGTAGTCTCAGAGGGGTCTAGGAACGTTATGGTGGTGTTTTCTCTTTCGGGTGAGAATTGACTTGGGATTCCTCGGTACTTTACTTGTATTACTTTACTATTGGATAGTGGAAAACCTAAGATGAAAGTAAGGTCTCATGGGATGCCCATAATACGGTCCACCTTACAAAAGGTCCCCTGTATCGGGGACACGGGACCCGTCCTTACACTGATGAAACACCCACTGAGGTCCCGTACGGTCCTTTCGTACGGATATAGGTTGACTTTGGTGTTCCCCCAGTCCTGCATTAATCGGGCGTTAGACTCGTAAGTAGAAGGACCAGGGTAGAGAGGTTGACTAGGTATTAGTTTCGTCTCGCAATGTCGAGACGGTTCTGTCTAAAGTCTGATTTATGAAATTAAATTTTTCTTCTATAACAACCGGTCTGGAGGTTCACTACATCTACTCTCTCCACAGACTACTCCGTTTTTCCAACCCCCTTTTACCATTCTCTAAACCCGAACAACGAACTAAAATTCATTTGTCTTCTCCTTATGAAGTCCGTAATCCAGTTCTTAATTTTTCTTTTCCTATAGATCTTTTGGAACGGAGTTCGGAGGGAACCCCGAAGGAAAAGAGGAAGCAGGGGAGAAAGGACAGACGGGGTGAGACGAGGAAAGGAAACGATGGAAGGAGAAAGAGAGGGAGGAAGGTAGGGAAGAAAAGGAAAGAAAGCGACCATGAATTTGTGGCCCTTGACACAATTCGATGTCTCTGTTCGTACCGTACTGAAGACGAGACTTATATGGGCCATGGGGGTTGACGGGCGAAAGGAGAAGGTGACTGAAATAGACTTGTAAGCACAGGCAAATGGAAAGAGATAAAAAGGATGTAAAATCTACTGTCGGATATAATCAATAACGAGAGGTCTCCTTTTTAGTTATCCTCTGTGTGTGTGTGTGTGTGTGTGTGTGTGTGTGTGTGTGTGTGTGCAACATATATAACTGGGAACTTATTTCCGTCCCCAATCCCCGTGGCTCGGAGACGTGTCAGTTTATAGGTACCTATTGAATGTGAGTCGGGAGGTATGTACTTAAAGGAAACATAGGTACCAAGACGTAGATGTTTAAGTTGTTTGGAGTCAGAACATCACAAATGATAACTTCTTGATAGACATATTCATCTGGGCGTGTCAAATTTGGACTCTACAAGTTGTATATATATGTATATATATATATATATATCAAGAGAAACTCCCTCTCTAAAAATCCTTAACCGAGCGTACTAATACCCCCGACTATTCGGGTTTTAGATTTCCCGTCCGACCGTCCGACCTCTACGACTCTTCTGCGCTACAATGTAAAGTTCAGGTTTTCGTCAGACCTCCATAATATCTTTAGGAAGAAGGACCTCTCTCCAGTCAGAAGAGAATTGTATTCGGAAGTCAACTAACCTACTTCAGGTCGGTGTGATATCTGCCATCTCATTTTGTGAAAAGGAAATGAGTTTCAGATAACTAAAGTTACACCTAGTGTAGAAGTTTTTTTTTTTAGAAGTGTTACTGTAAATCTGACCACAAACTGGTTTATAGACCCATGATGTTGGGCTTGATGAACTGTATATTTTAATTGGTAGTGTGTCGGGAAGGGGAGTGGGAAAGGTCCTAGGAAGGACCTAAGAAAGAAGAACACTCAGTAGAGACATGGAACAGGGTAGAACAAAAAGACAGTTTATAGGGGCTGGAAATGGCTCCTTGTGGCTCCACTGTTACTCTCACCGATTGTAGATGACTCGAGAATGATAAACGGTCTATGACACGACTTGAGGCCTCTTCCGTCGCCGTGAGGTGAGGTCATGAGAACGGACCCTTAGGGTACCTACCTCTTCGGACCACCCGACGTCAGGTACAATTCCCAGCCTGTGTTGACTCGCTTAAGGGAAAGTGAAAAGTGAAAGGACGTAACCTCTTCCTTTACCGTTGGGTGAGGTCACGAGAACGGACCTCTTAGGGTCCCTGCCCCCTCGGACCACCCGACGGCAGATACCCCAGCGTGTCTCAGCCTGTGATGACTTCGCTGAATCGTCACGATTTGAGACGGGCTCAAAGAATAAATTAAGAGTGTTGAGATATCTCGTCCGTAATACTAATGATAGAAGAGAGTGGGTCTCTCCACTCCGTGAAATGACTTCCAGGATACAGACCACGTCTCACCCTATCCCTCAGTTCCGGTCAGTCAGACCGTGGTCTTGCACACCACCGGTCCGGCGGAGGGAGTTATAAGTACTAGTCAGTCAGTCAAGTCAGCGATTCAGCACAGGCTGACAAACTCTGGGGTACCTGACGTCGTACGGTCAGGACAGGTAGTGGTTGAGGGCCTCGAACGAGTGTGAATACAGGTAGTTCAACCACTACGGTAGGTTGGCAGAATAGGAGACAACAGGGGAAAAGGAGGGCGGAAGTTAGAAAGGGTCGTAGTCCCAGAAAAGGTCACTCAGTCAAGAAGTATAGTCCACCGGTTTCAATAATCTCGAAGTCGAAGTCGAAGTCAGGAAGGTTACTTATAAGTCCTGACTAAAGGAAATCCTAACTGACCAACCTAGAGGAACGGTAGGTTCCCTGAGAGTTCAGAAGAGGTTGTGGTGTCAAGGTTTCGTAGTTAAGAAACCACGAGTCGAAAGAAATATCAGGGTGAGTCATACGTCCTACCGGTGCTGGCTTCTGTAGGAACGGAGGAGGGTGGGAGGTTCCCCGCCAAGATCCAACGACTTCAGGAGTCACTACTCTCCGACGACGACGCCTAAGACAACTCGGGGTCCCCTACCGTGTGCCTCACACTGGCACCTGGGTCTCCTACGGTCGTTCGTAGGGAGGTACCCTACAGGAGTGGTTTTGTGTGCGAGGAGATCTCGTGTCTTCCCGTCCCTTACGATTGGTTGGACCGTTGGTTCGTCCCGAAGGACTTGGGCCACCGGTCTGGTATGGTTTTGGGTACCGCTACCCGAGAAGATGTCAGTGGAGGTCAGTAAGTCATCCTCTTCCAAATTACTGTACCCGTTTACAAGTACTCCGTGATTTAATTTTTCGTTTGTTGTTTTGTCAAGGATCGTCAAACATTTATACTTGAGTAATTTTCACACATAAGGTATATAATATATATAGATTGTATATTTACACGACACGTTTCAGTGAAGTCAGCACAGACTGAGTACTGGGGTACCTGGTATCGGGCGGTCCGAGGAGACAGGTACCCTAAGAGGTCCGTTCTTATGACCTCACCCAACGGTACGGGAGGAGTCCCCTAGAAGGACTGGGTCCCTAACTTGGACACATAAAATGTAGAGGACGTAACCGTCCGCCCAAGAAAATGGTGATCATGATGGACCCTTCGCGGTACATTCGTATATACACACACACATACATACATACACACACGCACACATATATATATATATATGTGTGTGTGTGTGTATCTTACTTCTATCCGAGTTTTTACTTTATATTAACACTCACTCTCACTAAAAATACAAAAAGTCGTAAAAGTTTTTAAAAGTGTTTTTTATATAAAACATATTTACATGTTTTATAGTACGAAAATACCATTTTGTATTTGTGTAAAACATTGATTTGTAAATTTATATAAAACATCTTCACATGTTTTATGTATGAAAACACTAATTTTTTACTGGTTGTATCTCTTTGAATTTATAAATGGAGAAAGAACCACTAAATTACGATGTGGTTAGATAAAATTGTTTAATTCAGGATGTTGATGATCCGAGTCTGTCTAGGTATGACTCTAATAACCAATGTCTACCTTACAGTCGGGAATTTCTCTATTCCATGGAACGGGTCCTCCCTCGAAGTCAAGAGGGTTCTCCTTGGATTAGGTTCCACAAACCGAATTACTGTTCTTAAAAGTAACGTTTTTATAAAAGGTAAGAAATTAGTCTCGGATTAGGCTTCCTTTGAAGCCTACGGGGCAGTACCATGAAAGGTAAACTTTAGAGATGGAGGGAGAGTAAAACCACAGTTGTCGTAAGGAAACGAAACGTTTACCATTGCTTTTTCGACCCTTAACACTTTCAGACACAGTTTAACAGTGAGTAAAGTAATTAGGGAGTTTAACATTATCTCACTGACTTAAAAATTAGTTGTAAGGTCCTGATTACGTTGTTTACTCTTTACAGACGGAACACTTCTGTTTTTGAATAAGGTTAATTGAAAGTCCTTAGGTTTTAAACCCCCTTTAGAAACACATTTTAAGGAAGTGTTGGATAACTTTCAGAACATTTACTGTCATTGTTTATTGGTATGGTATAAAAATATGTAGTAGGGTTAATAGGAGTTTTGTCGGGGGTTTGAAATATAATGAAGGTGTCGTACTTTCTCCCGGATTCAACATTTCACTAAACGGTTCTTGTGCCTCGACCGGTTATTTGGTCTGAAGACCGAGGTGCGATCACAAGGAAGGTGGAGTGTAGATGAAGCACGGAGACTTTCGCCGAACGCGAAACCCTTTGCCCGTCGATACTCAATAAGTCTTGTTTCAGGATATTGAGTTCCCCTAGAAGGTAGTTACCGATTCAGTTACTTCTTTATAACTAACCCGTGACAAGTACCTTTCCAAGCACCTACATGATAGACTCCTCTGATAATCTACTTATTGATCACCAGGGCCGACGGTAGTCTGATTCGTTTCCATCTAAAGCCAGTTTTTTCCTCCCTAGTGAAATTACATTGTTCTGGTTGCCACACACACACACACACACACACACACACACACACACATCATAATCTAGACGAGACTTTTAGAAGTAATCGTAGGTAAAGGGACTTCCATGGTTCCTGAAAACTCTACAATCTACTCTACAATCTGAAAACTCTACGATCTTGTACCCACACGTTTATGGAGAAGTTGTTATCAAACGAAAGTACGTTTGATAATACATATCCTACCCATTTGTTGTTCCAGGATTACACATTGGGTCCTTTGATATAGACTATAGGACACTATTTAGTATAGGTATATGACATTATTTAGTATCGACTTTTCTTATATATATTAACTCAGTAAAACGATATTTATATATATTTATATATTATATATTAACTCAGTGAAACGACGTGTCGTCTTTGATTGTGTTGTAATACTCAGTTAATATAAAGTTATTTTAAAAATTTTTCTGGGACGAAACTTACTAAAACCCAAATATGGGTCTTCACCTTGACGACCTAGTATGCCATCAAGATATAAGTTAATAAACTTTTGGTGGTATGATAAAAGGTATCGACGACATGGTAAAATGTAAGGGTTGTCTCGTGTCATCAAGGTCGAAGAGGTGTAGGGACGATTATGAACGATAAAAAGTAATGTAATACAAAAAAGGATATCGTCGGTAGGATTCCCCACACTCCATCATATAGAAACATCAAAATTAAACACAAATGGACTATTAATCACTACAACTCGTAGAGAGTACACGAATAACCGGTAAACATATAGAAGAACCTCTCTACGGATAAGTTTAGGAAACAGGTAAAGACTTAGTTCAGTAAAAAAAGTCACAATTCAAAATACTCAAGAGGTATATCGGACCTATACTTAGGGAACAGTCTATATACTAAACGAGTATAAAAGAAGGTAGGACACCCAACAGAAAAATGAGACAACTAAAACAGAAAACCCCGTGTATAAAATTTTAAAAGTATTTCGGGTCAGATAAAAAAGAAAAGAACTGACACGGAAACCATAGTATAGGTTCTAGAGTAACGGTTTAGGTTAGGACTTCGAAAACGGAACACAAAAGAAAATTTTCCAAATATCAAAATGTAAATACAAAAATTAGGAAACCCCCAATTAAAAATAGATATAATAATCCATATCCAACCGGTGTCCATGAAAAACTTTAACGTCTGTAAAAAGACTATAAGGAAAGATGTTTGAAGTTGTCGATGTATTTATGTTCTCTTGTGGATGGGGAGTTTTTACGAGTAATAAAAGTATAAAACTAACTATCCTTATCGGTATAGAAAGAGTGTAAGAAATAAGTTTTGTAGTACAGTGTTAAAGTTATTTTAAAATAAATGTTTTCGAAAGGATTATGTATGTTGACGAAACCTTCTTTGTGACTGTCGTCTTCGTCGAGCATGACGATGTTTTAAAACTCGATATAATGATAGCAGACGATGTGACCCAGGAGACCCTACCAGAAGGGGGTAGTAAATATCTTTGCACGACGCTAAACAAACACGGGAACCTCCGAGGTCAATCAGAGATCGTGGTCTTTACGGGAGGACTCTCCCCGTGTCTAGTTCCGACGTGTGAAGAGTGGTACGTCATTCAAGAGTAAAGAACGTCTTACTTCCTACCCATAAAATAGAAAGAACAGAACCGTCCAACCGATAATACAGGAAAAACCGACGGGAAAATAACAACCGTCGAATCGATAATACAGGAAGAAACGAAGGGACCACCGAGTCGACCATTTCTTAGGTGGACGTTACGTCCTCTGGAGACAAGTTAAGAACCCAACCCTTCTAGGGGTCCTCTTCCCTTGTCGATGGGAGAGGTCATAAGACCGGACCTCTTAAGGAACCTGGTAGGTACCCCAGTGTTTCTCAACCTGTGCTGACTTGTTGGAAGTGATAGAAATAACAAACATATACGTTGAGACTTAACAAAATGTTAAGTTTTGTCAGAACTCAAGTAGGGATATCTTAGAGAATGTTAATAGGGATTAAATAAAAAAAGAAACAACCACCTGACCAAATTTCGAAACAGTTCAGGTTTAATCTATCCCTCTGTTAACATTGTACACAGTCAAGTCAAGTCAGCGAGTCTGCACAGGCTGAGAAACGCTGGGGTACTTAACGTCGTGCGGTCCGGAGGGACAGGTAGTGGTTGAGGGCCCCTAGTGGGTTTGTGTATAGGTAACTCAGCCACTACGGTAGGTCGGTAGAGTAGGACCCAGCAGGGGAAGAGGAGGACGGGGGTTAGGGAGGGTCGTAGTCCCAGGAAAGGTTACTCAGTTAAGAAACGTACTCCACCGGTTTCATGACCTCGAAGTCGAAATCGTAGTCAGGAAGGTTTCCTGTGGGTCCTGACTAGAGGAAATCTTACCTGACCAACCTAGACGAACGTCAGGTTCCCTGAGAGTTCTCTGAAGAGGTTGTGGTGTCAAGTTTTCGTAGTTAAGAAACCGCGAGTCGAAAGAAGTGTCGGGTTGAGAGTGTAGGTATGTACTGGTGACCTTTTTGGTATCGGAACTGATCTGCCTGTAAACAACCGTTTCATGACAGAGACGAAAACTTATATGATAGATCCAACCAGTATTGAAAAGAAGGTTCCTCATTACAGAAAATTAAAGTACCGTTAGTGGTAGACGTCACTAAAACCTCGGTTCGTGGGGTTTTATTTCAGACTGTGACAAAGGTGACAAAGGGGTAAATAAAGGGTACTTCACTACCCTGGTCTACGGTACTAGAAGTAGAAGACTTACAACTCGAAATTCGGTTGAAAAAGTGAGAGGAGAAAGAGAAAGTAGTTCTCCGAAAAATCAAGGAGAAGTGAAAGACGGTATTCCCGCGACTGTGGACGAATAGACTCCAATAACTATAAAGAGGGTCGTTAGAACTAAGGTCGAACACAAAGAAGGTCGGGTCGTAAAGAGTACTACATGAGACGTATGTTCAATTTATTCGTCCCACTGTTTTATGTCGGAACTGCATGAGAAAAAGGATAAACCTTGGTTAGACAACAAGGTACAGATCAAGATTGACAACGAAGGACTGGACGTATATCCAAAAAGTTCTCCGTCCAGTCCACTAGACCATAAGGGTAGAGAGAGTCTTAGAAGGTGTCAAATAACACTAGGTGTGTCAGTTTCCGAAACCGTATCAGTTCTTTCGTCTTTATCTACAAAAAGACCTTGAGAGAACGAAAAAGTCACTAGGTTACCTACAACCGTTAAACTAGAGACTAAGGAGACGGAAAAGATTTTGGTCGAACTTGTAGACCTTCAAGTGTGTGACGACTTCGGATCGAACCTCTTAAAACTCGTAATGAAACAATCACACACTCTACTCACGTTAACACGCCATCAAACTCGTAGGAAACCGTAACGGAAAGAAACCCTAATCTTACTTTTGACTGGAAAAGGTCAGGACACCGGTGACGACTCTAAAGGTTTAAACGACTGTATAACCACGTCGTGAAAGTGTCGTAGTAGAAAGTCCTAAACTTTGTCGAGTTGAACTTAAGGTAGTGGAGGTGATCGAAACAAGCATCACTACGAAAGATTCCGGGTGAACTGAAGCGTAAGGTCCTACAGACTGACATCCACTCACTAGTGTGGTAGCACTAATAGACCCAACACTTCGAGAAAAAACATGTCAAGAAGACACATAAGAACGGTGGAGAAGAATTATAGAAGACGAAGACAATCCAGGTATGGTAAAGACAGGAAATAGTTCGGGTAGAAACGTACTTTACAAGGGAACCATAGAGATTAAAAGAACTTCTCTAGAGATCAGAAAGGGTAAGACAACAAAGGAGATAAAGAAACGTAACTAGCGACTCCTTCCGAAAAAAAAAAATAGAGAGGAACGATAAGAAACCTTGAGACGTAAGTCTACGAATATAGAAAGGCAAAGAGGAAACGAAAAGTGAAGAGAAGAAAAGTGTCGATAAACATTCCAGAGGAGTCTGTTGGTAAAACGGAAAAACATAAAGAAAAAGAACACCTACCAGAACTAGGGACAGAGGACATGTTACAGTGCTTGGAGGTAGGTATCAAGTAGTCCGCGAGACAGATAGTCTAGATCAGGGAATTTAGATAAAGAGTCAAGGTGACATATTAGTATTCCCTAAACTAAATCCAGTATGGACTTACCAGATCGCCAAAAGGGATGAAAGAAGTTAAATTCAGACTTAAACCGATATTCCTCAAGTACTAGACTCGGGGGTTTAGTAACTCAACTAAACAGAGACATAACTCAGTATCTTTTGACACTCGTGTGAAGTGGATCTGGTAAGCAAAGATGAGGGGTTTGTGTTATTTTTATAATCGTGAGTGTAAAATACCCAAAAGATACAAGGTCCTTTTTTCTTTACAACCCTCGAGTTGTATGTACAATCAAGTAAGTCATGAGTCACGTTGAGATACTTACCTACAATTCTCTGAATTAAATATCTATATATTTAGATAAATATTAATTCAGACTTCAAACCGTTTCGTGAGGAGTTATTGATTTTCGTATTATAATGAAAGTATTAACAAACTTTTACAGGGGTGTCGTGCATAGTATACGTGATTACGTCGAAACCCCAAACCTTCTATATTTAAACTTAGAAGTGGGACGGTAGTGCAATGACCTTGACACCTGTTCAACAAAAATGAGAGGATTCTGACAAAGGACCACACGTCCCATCCCGTCACCCCTGGTCCGTAAGGGTGACCACACATAACTCTCGTATTCCCTCCACGATATTACTTCACAGATCAAAACCCAGTCGATGGGGTAGAGGTCCTGTGAGACTCTTCCTGTTCAAGTGTTTGAGCGGTCTCAGAGTTGTACGGATTCTTTGGAGAAAGAGTCTCAACCCCAAACCAGTCCTGAGGGATTCTGGTAGAACTCAAGATTCTATTCCACTCTAAAAGTACTTAGGTCTTTATGAAGGTCTCACCCAGAGGTTCCGAGTGGAGTTCGTGTTGTACAACCCTTCCTTCAAGACACCAAGACACCAATTTAATGTCATTTGATGGAGAACCGACCTCTCAATGGGGACATAAAACCCACGTAGGGTCCGGTGACCTGGGGACCGGTGTAAATCTCATTTCCACTGGGTCCTTATAGATTGGTAATAAAAATTTTTCCACAACTTACCCAAACTTCTTTCTAAATCGGTTCTAGAGAAGTATCAAACGTTTTAAGACAGTCTTTTCAAAGACATTCTTGTAATGGGGGCGTCCAAGGGCCAATATTTATAAATTTTCGGACTCGTGTGTCTTACGGTTTAAACAGATAGTTGAGACGTCTATTTTGATGGATAATAAAAAGGTACATCATGATGTGTAAAGGATTAAATATGTACGGGGTTTAGTTCGACAAGGACGGAATATGTCTCCAAACCGAAGAGGGACCCCAACCAGGGCACTCAGTCGACGATTCTTCTGACTACAAAAATAAACGTCAAACAAGAGTCAGGAACTGGAGTCTCTCTGACAAAAGTACTCTCCAATCCTGAGACGACCCACCCCTGTCCCTCCCCACCCCCACTACCACCACTCTCCCATCGAAAAAGGTCTTGTTCTGGCAAGTTCCGTGGAGACGAGACGTGGTACTCCGGATACTTCTCATTCCCGGAGGAAAGAATCCTTCGGAAAGAGGAGAGAACCGTTGTGGACTCCGGTGAACGTGTAGTCTTAATTGTGTAGAACCCCTCGTTATCCGATTTCCCTTAATTTAGACAGAAACTGCCTCCTGGACTCTTAAAAGACCGGTAAAAAATGGGTGTCAGAATACGGTTGAAAGAACGATGAACACATCTTCCTTCGTCTCGTTTTTATTGATCGACTAACAACAAATTTTCACTCTGTTTCCTGATATAGTCGTCAAATTTTTTAATTCGGATTTCCCTCAAGGGACCGTTAGGTCACCAATCCTTTGGTACGAAGGTGACGTCCCCGGTACCCAAGATAGGGACCAGTCCCTTGATTCGAAGGTGTATGGTACAACTCAACTCAACGAGTCAGTACAGACTGAGAAACGTTGGGGTACCTGACGTCGTGCGGTCCGAAGGGACAGGTAATGGTTAAGGGTCTCGAACAAGTTGGAGTCTTACAAGTTTGATAGCGTGTTAACATGAGTAGAGTGTACGATCGTTTCATTAGGAGTTTTAAGAGGTTCGGTTCGAAGTTGGCACTTGAAGGTCTACAAGTTCAACCAAAATCTTTTCCGTCTCCTTGTTCTCTAGTTTAACGGTTGTAGGTGACCTAGTAGTTTTTCGTTCTCTCAAGGTCTTTTTGTAAATGAAGACGAAATAACTGATGCGGTTTCGGAAACTGATACACCCAGTGTTGTTTGACCTTTTAAGAAGTTCTCTATCCTTATGGTCTGGTGAACTGGACGGAGGACTCTTTAGACATACGTCCAACTCTTCGTTATCAATCCTGACCTGTACCTTGTTATCTGACCAAGGTTTAGCCCTTTCCTCATACAGTTCCGATATATATCAGTGGGACGAATAAATTGAATATATGTCTTATGTAGTACACTTTACGGTCTGACCTACTTCGTGTTCGACCTTAGTTCTAATGACCCTCTTTATAGTTATTGGAGTCTATACGTCTACTGTGATGGGAATACCATCTTTCACTTCTTCTTGCTTTCTCGGAGAACTACTTTCACTTTCTCACTTTTTTCAATTGAATTTTGAGTTGTGTATGGTACTATGTCGGTTTTTTCATTTTTTTTTTTTAAGATTTTTTTTTATTTTATTCGGATTTTTCGGTTAGACTCCACGACCAATTTTACGTCTAAGGACCCGGAGCAAAGGTCGTTAAGACTAAGTAATTAAGGTTCGGGTGACGGTTACTGAAGGTCTGATCAATGTCCCATTGGGACCACTAGTGAATCAGGTGGGTTCGACTATGTAGGGTTCTGAAATCTGAAGAAACTCAGGGTCGAACCCCGGTTTACAGGCCAGAAGTAGTAGACGAATCGGTCAGTGACGAAGTGACGATAAACCACATGTACTTGTGTGCCAGGTTATGGACTTGTGTGCCAGGTTATGGACTTGTGTGCCAGGTTATGGACTTGTGCGCCAGGTTATGGACTTGTGCGCCAGGTTATGGACTTGTGTGCCAGAAAGATATATTGTTGCCGAGTTCCAAAGACACAAGAGGAAGAAAGCAGTCCCGGTGGGGTTACGTTCCGTTTCTCCTCGTTTTCGTCGACAAAAGGTCACCTCACTTTCCTGAGACGCCAGGTAGAAAGAGACGGTTACGAACGAGAGACCTGGGTGGGGGAGGAGAGTGACCATGTGACCAGCAAAGAATACATAAAAGTCATTTAATTATCTTCGTGTCAGTACAGTCCCATTCGTCGTGGAAACTTTCCTGGACTAGGGTGGAGGAACGAAAGGTCCATTCCTTTGATTTCCTCTCTCTCCAAATCCCTGAACGGGGTTTAGTGTCTCGGTCGTCCCGTTACCACCCTAAGTCTAGGTCCGTGACACCAAAGTCTTGAATACGAACCTTGGAGGTACGAGATACCACGTATGAAAAAAAATTAATTTCCTTAAGGGTATAAATTTTTTTACATAAATAAATGAATCCAGAATCAACGTCGTGCACCCCAGAAACTAGAAGTGACACCGTACACGCTAGAAAGTAACACCGTACGTTTGAGAACCAAGACCGTACCCCCCCTAGATCAAGGGACTGGTCCCTAACTTGGGACCCGGGAAAACGTAACCCTCGTACCTCAGAACCGGTGAGCTGGTGGTCCCTTCAAGATAAGTCGCGTTTCTAAATCACTCTCTCGACTCGACTCACCTTCCATCCGACCGTATTGACGCAACCCTTCTGTGTCCGTCTCGAGTCCCTCCCGTAGGACGATAAGAGCAGTAAAACAAGAAGACCATCCCACAGTCCATATTTTTCTCCGTTTCGACGTGTGACAGAACTGGTAAACCTTCGTGACTAATATAGTCTCTCCTCTAATTTTGGGTTTAACAACCTAATAAACGGTAGATAGTGAAGTAAGAAGGGGTATTGAGTGTTCTTCTCCGTCCATGGTATCCGTCCTGTCTCTCCGGACCAGTCGAGGTCGTCGGACTCCGCGACGAGGTTGAGACAGACAAGGATTGAGATGACCCACGTCTTGAAGGGAAGAAACCCATGATAAGAAAATAGACATTAAACCTTTCTCCTACAAGTTCCACTAACGACTCCGACGAAGGTCAAGATGTCAACTTACACACAGGGCGGTTTCTCGACCGTCCCCACACACACAGTAGAGACCCGTCGACTCCAACTCCCATTTACAGAACCAGTGAACGTAAAGACAACTGACCAAACACAGTTAAGTATGGGAATCCTTTCCACTCGGAAGTGTCCGGAGGATTGAGGGGAGTCTTATAACGGTTACTGTCCACAAGTCATTATGGCGACTTATTATGTCCGACACGTATCCTGGTCTCGGTCGACCCCTGAGGGTCTCAGAACTGCTCCGACGGAAGACATCTTAGACGGACGAAAGGAGGAGAACTTCTTCAGTGAGACCTCAAAACCCCCGAGTTTCTGAGTTGTTTGTCCAGACTCACTGGAAGACTGGGACAGTGGAGTACCACTGATCCGTCCGTCTGTCGGATAGAGGGACTGAGAACACTCCGACGAGAGGGTTGGACATGTCTATAGACCGACCTCCGTTTCCTAGTGAGTAAAACGAAGAACAAACCCACCAGACCCCACGGAACCCCACAAAAACTCCTTTGTCTTTCATAAGTGATAGAAATTTCATAGGGGGACAGGGACGGAGGAAAGTGGATGTCAGGGAAGCAGTGGTTCTTAATCAGTTTACGAAGAGAAGAGGTCATAGGTAGAGAGGGTGGAGGACCCCATCCCTCTGTTTAAGGTAGGACCAAAGTACTTCCTTCTCAATACTTCTGGACACAGTTTCCGATTCCGACGTATTTCAGGTTATTTAATAAACGAGGTCTCCTTTCTTGAAGACACAAAAGTAATACGATACCGGTCCATTTTAAAGTGAAGTTATTTATAGTAACATTTGTACATACAAAAAAAAAACGTATCAGGTCGAAAAAAAGTATAAAGAGACAACTGAACCATGTTGTACGGAAGTGTTTCGTAACAGAACTCAATTAAGTCCGACGATGTTTTTTTGAGGTATATGACCCGTCGATTATTTGTTGTCTTTAAATAAACCTTCGAGAACCTTCAGATTCAGGTTGTACGATCGTCCAAACCACAGACCACTTTCGGTAGAAACACCAAGTATCTACTTGTAAGAAAAAGAAAAAAGAAACGACACAGGGGTGTACCCTCCTTCTCACTCCTAGAGAGACCCCGGAGGAAATAGTCCCATGATTGATATAAGTACTCCCACGGTAAGAGTACTGGATTCGTGGGAGTTTCTGGGATGGAGTTTTATGGTAGTGTAACCCGTAATCTTAAATTGCATACTTAACCCCGTCCCTCTGTATTTGCAAGTCAGACGTCGTTCTCAGTAAATCAGGTTGTTTGATTAATATAGAGGGAAAATCTAGTTTATGTAGGGAAAGAGTGCTTTCATTGGTTAACTATCTTAGATGGAAACATTCTTCTATCTATTCTCAAGTCACATCAATACAGACTGAAGTCCCGTAAGAATAGAGGTCTTTCGTCGTTAAGGACAATTGAGGAGAAAACAGAGAAAAGTATGATGTTTAGGGTGACTTTCATTTTCAACGAGTCACCTCAGGCCGAGAAACTCTGGGGTACCTGATATCAAGTACCTTAAGAGATCCCGTCTTATGACCTCATCCATCGGAGTGGGAAGAGGTCCTCCAGAAGGGTTGGGTTCCTAACTTGGGTCCAGAAGGTATAACGTCCGCTTAAGAAATGGTCAATTCGGTGGGGTGATTATGTGGATTTTGGAGTTTATTGTGTCAGTATGGGAACCCCTACGTACGGTCGTACGAAAGAAAATGGTTCTCTACCTCGTGTTTTAAAAAGTAAGTGATGAAGAAAGTCTGACAGGTTATCACAGACCACCACTTAAGATATATGTAAAGTGGTTTTGTTCGGTTTTTTTTACCTTACTTTAAACGAGGAATAAAACGACATACCTGAGGTCTTTGAAGGGAGTGTGAGAAGGTTTTACCTCTTCGTTACCAGTGTTTAGATCTACCGTCGTAATACGTCTCCTTGTTCACAATAGTTCTGTATTTACACCAAAAGAGAATTTAAATGGACAATCGACACACTAGAATCATTTCGTTTGTCGGAGAGACTCGTCTCCAGATACCCGACTTACTAGATTGAAATGAACAATCGACACACTAGAATCATTCCGTTTGTCGGAGAGACTCGTCTCCAGATACCCGACTTAATAGATTGAAATGAACAATCGACACACTAGAATCATTCCGTTTGTCGGAGAGACTCGTCTCTAGATACCCGACTTAATAGAGAATCCAGAAGGTCCGAGTGACTGGGACATGGAAACGAAGGGACGAATAAAAATTTCAAATGGAAAATCACATCCTACAGAAACAAGAAGACGAAAAGACTATGAAATTCTCTCATTTTTAATAAAAATTTTTTATAAATTAAAGTGTCAAACGGTATATGTAATGAATTTTACAGTTAAAGGGATAGGTCTTAACTTTTGCAAGTAACGACATCAGCTGGCAATTAACTACAAAAAAGAAAGGTGAACCGGAATTACATTTCCTGGATTTAAATCGAGTACTCCTTTCTTACTAATAAAGATTTTAAAACCCTCTTCTTACCTCCTTTCTTCTAAATCACAAACCGAACGAAAATATAAACGAAAAGGAGACCTTCTTGAGGAAGATATCATTGACGTAGTCCTACGTAGTCTCCCTTCTCCCAGGAGTGTGGATGTAAGTCTACGTACTTCCCAGCAGACGTGTAATAGGAAGTGGAAGAAGGGTGGGGTCTAGGAGTGACTCCGTCCATTCAATACAGGACGTACTCTCTCGAGAAGGATATGGGGGTGGGGGACCGAGTCTGGGGAGGTGCCTCGACGTCAACGGTGGAACGGGGATCGGACCCCGAGATCGGTGCGTCCCGTAAACCGAGTAGTCCGTCTTGGTCGACCTATTGTTTACCAGGGTCGATTCCACGATAGACTAGTGTCATTCCACACTTGGAGAAGTCGTGATAAAAATTAAACAGAGTACATGTCCTCCTGTCTCACCCTTTCACATTTGTCCGCCACTCCAACTTTACAAGTCTGTTGGGTCACGGGGGGTGGGGAGGAGACGTGCACACTTCCGATGGGTCCTTTCCCACGGTCAGACTTTTGTCGACGACCGACCTTCGGCTTTTAGGGGTACATCATTACATATCGTAAACTCACGAATTGAACTTTTCCCACACCCCTAGGGGGTCTCAGGACGGGTGGGCAATGGGGGCGTCACCACGGTCCCCATAGAGGAATCCACTTTTGGGAGTCTCCAGTGAAGACTCCCTGAAAGGTCGACCTTATCAAGGTCCTTCGGAGTGGTGACGACACACCACTGGAACTGTGGTAAAAGACTATCTT
This sequence comes from Capra ibex, assembly GCA_006410555.1. Taxonomy (NCBI): domain Eukaryota; kingdom Metazoa; phylum Chordata; class Mammalia; order Artiodactyla; family Bovidae; genus Capra; species Capra ibex. The sequence goes on from SJYO01052474.1 coordinate 15,227,912, forward strand.
TGTCGTCTCTACCCGTCTCAGAAGATGGAGAAGGTATTTTGGGAGACGTCGGGAGTGAAGTGTCAGACATGGAATCGTAGGAAGGTAGGAGTAGGATCTCTGGTGGTAGTGTGAGGTGGGGGGTAGTGTAGTTCCGTAGGTGTCAGAGGATGAAGGAAAGTGATGAGGTAGTGACCCTGCCTGCGGGAAGGAGACAGTCGGAGAAGAGTCGGAATTTTTAAGACGAGTTTAGTATGGACAATTTCGTATTGGAAGAGTATGACCAGAATCAAAGTACAAGTGAGGACTTGTACTATGAACAGTTTTAGTGAAGAAGTGAAGAGATGAGCTAATGGTTGAGGAATTCCAGTCCCTGTTCCAACATATATATAGAAAGTCCGGGTCACGATTTATGTCATGAAAATGTGTACTACCAATGTAAATACGGTTGTACCGAAGGATCCACCACGATCACCATTTCTTGGACGGACGGTTACGTCCTCTACGTCCTCTGTACCCAAATTAAGGACCCAACCCTTCTAGGGGACCCCATCCTTTACCGTTGGGTGAGGTCATAAGAACGGACCTCTTAAGGTACCTGTCTCTTCGGACCACCCGACATCAGGTACCCCGACGTCTCTCATCCCATGTTTATTCGTGTTATCCAACACCGATCGATGTCCCGTGTCAACAACCAGTTTTGGATAGATCTATAACGACATTTCTATACAATTTAAACACCAATTGAAAATTTAGTCATTTCAATCTCATCTCGTCTGATGAGAGGTACATACCTACCCGAAGTAGGGTAGTCAACTTCCGGAATTCTCTTTTCTGAATTCAGGGACCTTCTCCTTCCTTAAGTCAGAGGTTTGAGGGAAATCTGAGCTCAGCGATGTAGTTTGAGAACCTTAAAGGTCCGACGGTCGGACAAGACGTTTAAAACCTGAACGGTCGGGGTTGTTAGTACATTCAAGTAAAGAATTTTATTTTAAGAGACGGAGAGAGACAGAGGTAAAGGGAGACACAGAGACAGAGATAGACAGAGAGACAAAGAGAACGAGACACAGAGAGACAGAAAGGAGGACAGAAGACAGACAGAGAGAGAAAAAGATATGTGTGTGTGTGTGTGTGTGTGTGTGTGTGTATATTTTATAACCAAGACAAAGACACCCCTTGGGATCATTGTGTCAGGAACAAATCTGGAGTCTGAATTAACGTTTTTTTCCTTATACCGTTCACCCGTTTTTCAACTTATCCTTTCCCTTTTACCGACTTTTACACACCTTTCCATCCGTCTAACGTACTGGTCTTTTCTTTGATGTACAGTGATAAAGACTTTATTACTAAAGATGTAAATAATACGTGGACCCATGGTATACACGTATCTTTATAAAATTACGTTAACCTATAGAAATTTAAAGTCTCTAAGGGTACATTTGTAGTTTGACATTCCATCTTACTCTAATTCTATACCTTTACCCCTAAATCCGGTTGTATTTCGTGTATATTGTTTCGTATAAATATAAAACATTCCCTAATAGACCTTAGAAATCTCAGAAAACCCTGACCTAATTCAGAAACCCTAAGGATTTGGGAATCCTTAGAAATTCAATAAAAAGTCATAAAAATCTTCAGTGTGACAGACGATTCGGACGTATCCGGGTAATTTTATAGTTTCAAACAAACGAAAATGGGTCTTAAGAGAATTTGGTTACACTACTGTACCTAATAGGAAACAACGAGTTATAGAGATAAACAAGTAACATTAATAGACACAAATTAAAAAAAAAAATCACCTTTCTATCGAGTTGATTAATTGTTTACATTCTAAAGCTATCGTTTTAGAAAACTCTGTATCCCCTGGATTCTCCACCTCTTTTACCACTACCTTTCCGTCCTTAGGAGTCTGACCTACCGACGACTCGAGGAAGTTCCGGGGTCTCGAAGGACTTCAGTCGGGTCATCGAATAATTGGTGATCGAATACCACCGGTTTACGATTCACGGACAGGAGTTCAAGTGTGTGTCCACCGTGGTCACTCTACCGGATCTCTTGGGTAGGGTCGATCGGTCACCCAGATCTGCTCTCCGTTCCGCGGTCTTGTCGTTGACACCACCAAGAAGAGGAATTCAGAACCGGTGCCCTACAACTTCGTTGTCGGGAGTTGGGTCTTATGGATTGAGACTCAGGGTCGCGACAAGGAGTGATCCAGACACTGTAGAAACACGGAGTGAAACGAGTACACATTTTACTACGACTTCACAAGATCTCCACAAGATTCTTAGTGTGTGAACTTATATGTCTCGTGGACGTTGTCACGGTCTTTGTCTCCTTCGGAGGTTTTTCTCCTTTAGGGACAATATCCAGTCTGCAACATACATTGTAAACCATATATGAAGGAGAATCAGAGGTCTTATTAGGGAGTTCCATCCGTGATAATTTCTTTTGACTACGCATCTCTCGAACAATTTGAACAGGTTTCAGTGGGTCAAGTAGTCACGGTCTTCGACCTGAGTTCGTTTGGAACTATAAGGACTGATGACATATGGACAGGGTCACCCCACACTCCACACGGACACCCCTTGTGGTCTAATGGAGGGAGTGGTACACGGAGACGCCGTTCAGGTCGGAAGGGTTCGAAGGTATAAAAGTAGGTATTTTGATCTCCCAACAAAGGGTCAAAACTGTTACATAATACCGATACATATGCTTTTTCTAAGACTACGACCCTTCCTAACTCCCGTCCTCCTCTTCCCCTGTTGTCTCCTACTCTGCCGACCTACCGTAGTGACTGAGCTACCTGCACTCAGACTCACTTGAGGCCCTGAGGCCCTCAACCACTACCTGTCCCTCCGGACCGCACGACGTCAAGTACCCCAGTGTTTCTCAGCCTGTGCTGACTCGCTGACTTGACTTGACTATGACAAGAGTGACCCCTTTTGTCCTACTTTGTATGTGTCGTTGGAATTCATGATTAAAAAAAAAAAAATTCTGAGGATTAAAAAAAAAGAATTCATGATTAAAACTTTGAGGAGACCTTGAAGATTTTACTAAAGTTTCATCTTTCAAATGTACAATGACATCCCTATTCGTTGAACCGTAAAAAGAACTACAGTCCGTGACACAAAACGTGTGTCTACCACGAGTATTTATGACTACACTAACTAAACTAAAGATCTCTCGCCTTACATTGGTCGTACCTCGTCTTACGACACACACTATGTTTTATATCTCCAGAGAGACATTTCAGAACTAAATACCTTGTTCTTGTCATTAAATCTACAACTTTGTATAGTAAGAAATTCTATTGTAAAAAGTACATTGATTTTAAAATATAATTTTTTAGGTAATGTAGTTGTTTGATTTTTTCTTTTTGTAGTACGTTAGTTTAGTTATCTACGTCTTTTTCTTTAACCGTCTTGGATTGTGAGTGGGTACTGTTTTTGACAGTCATTACATGTTGTGTCTTATATCAGTTATAAATTATTATTGATATTTACCTCATATTAGAAATTTTTAAAACTTAGTAATATAACATGTGGACTTTGTATATTATAACATTTAGTTGATATGAAATCACTTTTTTTGAAATTTTTAGAAGGAAACCCAATAGAACAATCATAAAGTTAAGAACCTGACAAAATACATAACATTTATAAAAGGGTCGATTGGTAAATATAAAGGTACAAGAATATATCAGTAACTTATAAAAACTTGTGTTAAGTTTCTCTGGAGAGTCATTTTACCCTTATCTTCCCTTGAAAGAGTTGAACGATCTTTGATAGACGTTTTGAGTCGATGGTAATATGATATAATTATGAATTACCACTCTTTTAACCTCGAAAGGGTGATTTTAGTCCATGTTCCGTTTCTACAGAAGAGAGTAGTCAGGAAAGGTTTGTAGGAATTTTTACTTCCTTTACTTGAGGTTCAAGTACCTATCCTTTTGAATTATAGTAGTTCTACAGTCGAGGAAGGTTGATTTAGATATCTGAGTGACGTTATGGTTAGTTTTAAGGTCGTTAATAAAATACCTATAGTTGGTTTTTAAATTTCAAATGTACCTCGTCATTTACTGGGTCTTATCGGTTGTGTTATACTCTATCTTCTTTCTTCACCCTCCTGACTACGATGGACTGAAATTCTGTGAAATTTCAATGTTATTAGTTCTGTCATACCGTAACCACCTTCTTATATGTGAATCGAGTCACCGTATCTTATCTTTCGGGTCTTTATATAGGGAAATTTATATCAATTGACTAGTGACTGTTTCTTCGTTTCCGTTATGTTACCTCGTTTCTGTCAGAGAAGTTGTTCACCAGGACCTTTATAGTCTGTAGATATACGTTTTTTTTTTTTTTTCGTAGATCTGTGTATGTAATATAGGGAAATGTTTTAATTAAGTTTTACCTAGTGTCTGGACTAAATTTATGTTTTGACATTTTGATAACCTTTTATTGTACCCTCTTTTGGATATACTATGACCCGTACCATTATGTAAATATCTGTGTTGTAGTTTCCGTGTTAAGTACTTTTTTATTAACTATTCGACCTGAAATAAATTTTTCAAGACCAGACACTTTAGGTTACAGTTCTCTTTGTTTTCCGTTCGGTGTCTAACCCTCTTTTATAAGAGTTTTCTATTACTCCACCTACTTTGACCTCGGATAATATGTCTCACTTCATTCGGTCTTTCTTTTTGTAGTTATGTCATATGATTGCGTATATATACCTTAAATCTTTCTACCATTACTATTAGGACATACACTCTGTCGTTTTCTCTGTGTCTACATATCTTGTCCGAAAACCTGAGACACCGTCTCCCTTTCCCACCCTACTAAACCCTCTTACCGTAACTTTGTACATATTATAGTATATTCTTTACTTAACGGTCAGGTCCAAGTTACGTCCTATGTCCTACGAACCCCGACCATGTGACCCTACTGGGTCTCCCCACCATGTCCTTCCCTCCACCCTCCCCCGAAGTCCTACCCCTTGTGCACATATGGGCACCACCTAAGTACAACTACATACCGTTTTGGTTATGTTATAACATTTCATTAATCGGAGGTTAATTTTATTTATGTAAATTTTTTCTGTATAGACTTTTTACTGAGAATATGTTTTTATGTTTCTTTAGAAGTTTTAGCTGTTATTCGTTGGTTGGACTAATTTTTTACCCGGTTTCTAGAAGTGTCTGTGGATTGGTTTCTATGCACACACACACACACACACACACACACACACACACACTCGAGTCAGTACGGACTGAGAAACTCTGGGGTACCCGACATCGGGTGGTCCGAGGAGACAGGTACCTTAAAAGGTCCGTTCTTACGACGTCACCCAACGATAAAGGAAGAGGTTCTATGTATCTACCTTTTATTTGTGCACTTTTGTACGAGGCGTAGGACATATTCTTAAGAGTGTATAATAACCACCCTTGCATGGTCACCCCATGTCGTTGATACATTTTGTCAAAATCGTCGAAGAATGATTTGATTTATATGAGGATGGAATACTAGGCCGTTAACGTGAGGAACTACGAATGAATTTTATCGACTTTTGAATGCAGGTGTGCTTTTGGACGTGTCCCTATAAATATCGTCGAAACAAATATTGACGGTTTCGAATCTTTGTTGGTTCTATAGGAAATCGTACACTTACCTATTTACTTGTCACCATGTAGATCCGTGGAATTATAACAAATTGTGACTTTTCTTTACTCGACAGTTCGGTACTTTCCCGGACACCTATTCGATTTACGTATAATGACACTTTCTTCGGTTGGACTGGACTTTTCCGGTGTATAACATACTAAGGTCTTCAGATGTATGAGGTACTTTAAGACCTCTTCTGTTGTGATACCTCTATCCTTTTTCTAGTCACCAACGGTCCCCAGAGTCTCCCATTCCTTCCTGTTTGTCTGTCTTGTGTCTCCGAGAAATCCCGTTACTTTTATGAGGAATCCTATATGATGATGATGATGATGATGATGATGATGATTCAGTGAAGTCAGCACAGGCTGAGACACGCTGGGGTATCTGCCGTGGGGTGGTCCGAGGGGACAGGGACCCTAAGAGGTCCGTTCTTGTGACCTCACCCAACGGTAAAGGAAGAGGTTACGTACTTTCACTTTTCACTTTCACTTCAGCGAGTCAGTACAGGTTGGGAGTCGCTGGGGTACCTGACGTCGGATGGTCCGAGGAGGCAGGTACCCTAAAAGGTCCGTTCTCATGACCTCACCCCACGGTAACGGTAGAGGTATCCTATATGATGACTACCTACATATAGTAATATGTAAACTGGTTTAGGTATCGTGCACATGTTGAGATTCTCACTTGGGATTCCATTTGATACCTGAAACCACTAATACTACACAGTTACACCCAAGTAGGAATTATTGTTTACATAGTGAAGTCACTCATTATAACTAGGACCCCTTCCTATATGTACACATCCCCCTCCCCATATATCTACCTTTTCGAGACATGGAAGGAAAGTTAAAAAAAACACTGGGACTTTGACGAGAATTTGTTACGTTATCCTGAAGGGACCACTACATCACCTATTCTTAGGTGGACGGTTACGTCCCCTGTACCCAAGTTAGGGACTAGGTCCTTCTAAGGGTACGATGTCTCTTTGGTTCGGGTACACGGTGTCGACGACTCGGACGAGTGACGTTGGTGACTTCGAGAACGGATCTCGGACACGAGACGTTGCTCTCTTCGGGGGCGTCACTCTTCGGACACGTGGTGTAGCTTCTCATCAGTGACGAGTGGCGTTGATCTCTTTCGGACGTACGTCGTCACTCTGTGTCCCGTCGGTTTTATTTCTTTATTTATGTTCACAACAAAAAAAAAATTATGTTAGAAATTTTTCTTTTCGTTGGATCTTCCGACCTACATCCCCAACCTTCGTACCTAGATGTCCGGGAAGGACCCGATCCTGGTGACAGACGTTATCTTGTTCGGAGGGGTAGTCTAAGAGAGGGTCGTCTTCGTCGCCAGCACACGCACAGACCGGACAACGACCCCAGACGGACGGGACAGACGAACGGAGTAAGTCAAGTCTGTGGCGGAGGGACCATTTATGATCACACGGGTTGGAGGTGAGAACTGCGTTAGTGACGACGGAAGTCCTCGTCGACCTTTAGGAAAGACGGTCCACATAAAACAGGCTAGCAAAATCAGTAACTCCTCCACTTTTGTCTTGATTTTCCGAGAGACACAAAACCCCTCAACACTTTTAGACCCCGGCCGTCCACCCGAGGTTCGTGGTAAGGGTCTTTATCGTTGTTTCCCTAAGAAAATTTTCGGATCACAAAAGGAAAACTGACTTGTGAGAAACGTCGGTCTCCAAAAGGAGACCCGACTCTCTAGACACACGGAAAGAAACAAGATGCCGTCGGTTCGTCTCAGTCCAGTGTAGTCAGTTGAAGAAGTACGGAGTCAAATGGGTAGACAGTATGTAGGTGAGAGGAGACACCCTTCGTGCAGTAAACATGTCACCCCTCCCCCTTCCCCTCTCCCTTAATCTTATTTTTCTTCCCGAAGAAAAAGAATAAAGTTAAATACCGGTCTTACATTTGTCGTCGGATAAAGATTTTGAGTCGACTGTCCTTATGGTCGTTCGGTTACGACCGACCGGACCCTGGTCCGACTCGACTTTGTTGACTATCCCAAGATAGAACCAGCGAAGTGTTTATCGTGAGTGACCCCCAACGAAGAGTTCCGGTCCGGAGGACCCGGCAGGACCCGCAGTCTACCTTTACTAAACCTGTGTAGGCCATACCGGACTTAAACTAGGAAACCCATTCTAGACTTTTTCTTTTCTTTCTTCTCCCTTCCGTTTGGTTCAGGGAATTTTTGATACGTATGACTCTCGGACTATAAATTACGAGTGGGGAATCTCGACATAAGGATTGAGACCCAAACATTCTGTGTTGTACAAAATAGGGGATTAGGAAAGGTTTTTACGTAAGGTATTTAACAATTGTAGGGACGGTCACCGGGGTCATTTGAGTGTATGGTCGAAATTTCAGTTGGGGAAAATTTGGTTACGAAGTCAAGAAACTTAATTCCTCTATAATAAAGGTCTAAGGATGTCGACGATCAAAGAAAGGTTTCAACGTTTTCTGGTACAGAGAAACAACGACAATTTAAAATCTCTCTTTGTCTATGTCACCATCGTTATGTACATATGTCATCGACACTAGGAGGTGTCCGGGAATCGTGGGAGACTCCATGGGACTGTGGGGTGAGGGTGAACGGAGGAACTGTATACCGGAGTTTCGAGAGGTACAAGTCTTGCCGGTCTTCAAGGGTATATACCATAATATACGGTGACGATAATAATAAACAAAATATTGGTTCTATATCACCAAATTGTGCACCCGAGGTCTCGGTTTGACGGATCCAAACTTCGGGTCGAGATGGTGAACATCGACGCACTGGAACTCGGTGAACGAATTGGTGAGACACGGACGCAAAGGAATAAATATTTTACTCTTACTACTCTCGTGGACGAAGTAAGTGATTATATATATTTCGTCAATTCTTCCCGGACTCGTCTTTTTCAAGGTGTGTTCACGATCAACGATAATGTGTTCCATCACGAAAACCGGTAACGTCTAACGAGATTACAGAGTTGGTAGTTGTACCTTTACAGAGCTTCTTGGACCCCTGGGTAATTTTATATACGTCTCTTGTGTCCCTTTGTACGGATCACTAAAAGTCGGGGAGAGCCAGTGTTTCCGACGACTTCCTCTCGTAGGATCTGAAATACCTAGTTGCACCCGGAGTGTCTACGAGTTCGGGATTGGAGAGTAAGATCTCTAAGAATGACTGTTCGACTCTTGTTTAGATCACGGTCGGGGATCCAGAGGTCCAGGGTCTCGTTCAAAAAGGATAACGGACCTCGATGAGAGTCTCCCCTCTCGTCAGTAAGGGGTGAGTCCAGGAGTAGTATGGGTCGGGAGTTCATGACTCAGAGGGACAAACTCAAAAGGGACTAGACTAGAGGAAATGTAGAGAAACGTCCTTATCAAAACAAGTTTATGTTAAAAAAGAGTGACACGAGGTCACAGATTCCTAGACGTCTCGAAGAGAGGGCATACACTACACCGTAACTAAAAGTACTTCTCCATTTCTTCGTCAAAGTAACAAAGAGTAAAAAATACACTGAAGAATAAGAGAGATGACCAATTATTGAATGAAAGGGTTTCCCTTTCACAAGTTCTTTACGAATGACAGTTGTTTACCCTGTAACCCCGGGACTCTAGATAGATGCCTCTGTTACTATCTCTCTATATAGGAGACCGGGGGTACGTGTTAAGGAATCGTCTTGTTCCGAGTACTTCGTACACGGAACGAGATTTAGGTCTGACGGCTCAGAGTTTCGGACAGACACTACAAGAAGGACACCTTCGATGGAAACCTACTTGAGTTTCTCTCAAATCGGTAGTAAACCCAGTCACGTCAACTTTGACAGGGTTCCAAACCTACTCCACGGTGTGTTCGGTACCCTCCTTCCCCCTCTCTCACCCGTCTCGAGACTCCGGGAAGGACGTGAAGGTTACCCCGTCGAGACGAAAGTTTCACAGGGTTGACTCTTTCTTCCCTTGGTGCTAGCTTTCACGACGGGTTCCGTTAATTCGTGGTTTCTACTACGTTCACCGGTGTCCAGAGAGTCGATCACCCACCGTCTCGGACCCTATCTTGGTTTAGAACCCCAGGGTCACGGGTCCAGGAAACGTAGAGTGATCCAACATACTTGTTGACAGAGTATATGTCTATCGGGGTTGGTACTAAGATATCTTACGAGTTTATTACGAAAAATTTTTCGTGATTCTTTCTTTCATGACCTTGAAGGGACCACCGAACTACCACTTCTTAGGTGGACGGTCACATCCTCTGAACCCGAGCTAGGGACTAGGTCCTTCTAGGGTGCACGGAGCCTAGTGTGCACACGGCGTTGACGACTCGGACACGAGATTCCGGTCCCTCGGCGTTGATGACTCGGATGTTCAGTGTCGATGACTTCAGGTGCACGGGATCTCGGACACGAGACGTTGTTCTCTTCGGTGGTGTTACTCTTTGGACTCGTGGCTTTGTTCTGTCATCAGGGGTGACAGGTGTTGATCTCTTTTCAGGCGTCTCGTTGTTTCTAGGCTATGTCGGTTTTTAATAATTTTTTTTTTTTCTTTCTTTCTTTCGTGGTTTTAGAGGTGTTTCGTGTGTGTTCTGATAGATAACGGTTGTCTGGGTACTCTGTTTCTATAGCAGTGTGGGTGAAGAGAGGGGTGCTCGACTTCTATTTGTTTCAGTCGCGACTCACATTAGTCGATCAGTGATTGACAAAAGGTCCAGAAAGAAGTTTTATTCAGGAAGGAGACCAAAAAAAAAAAAAAAACTACACCTGGTAAAAAGTCCAGTAATAACTTAAACAATGTTATAACGTAGATAGCAAATACAAGACCCAAAAACCGACTCTCCGTAAACCCTAACATCCCGAATGGACCAACGAGTCGACCATTTCTTAGGTGGTCGCTGCGCCCTCTGGACCCAAGCTAGGGACCCAGCCCTTCTAGGGGACCTCTTCTCCATCCGATGGGTGAGATCATAAGAACCCGAAGGGACCAGTGAGTCGACCATTCCTTAGGTGGACGTTGCACCCTCTGGACCCAAGCTAGGGACCCAACCCTTCCAGGGGACCTCTTCCCTTTCCGATGGGTGAGGTCATAAGACCGGACCTCTTACGGTACCTGACATATCAAGTACTCCAGCTCTCACTGTACTGATTGAAAGTGAAAGTAAACTTGTACATCGAGGGACTGATCTATAGTTTCAGTGTGGGGGACGTGACTTTCCACTTCAGAATTGGTGACCTGGTGGTCACTTCAGGAGTCAGGGAGGAGACGAAACACACGCGAATCAGTGAGTCAGTACAGGCTGAGAAACACTGGGGTACCTGGTATCGGGTGGTCCGAGGAGGTAGGTACCCCTAAGAGGTCCATTCTTATGACCTCACCCAACGGTACGAGAGGAGGTCCCCTAGAAGGGTTGGATCCCCAATTTGGGTCCAGAGGGCGTAACGTCCTCCTAAGAAATGGTAGACTCGATGGTCCCTTCGGGAGGAAACGAAATCGTGGGGAAAAGGAGACAGTTTCGTCACCAAGGTATGTACCAACGATAACGAAGTCAACACAAACTGAGAAACGCTGGGGGTACCTGACATCGGACGGTCCCAGGAGACAGGTACCCTAAGAGGGCCGTTTTTATGACCTCCCCCGACGACAGGAGGTCCCCTAGAGGGATTGAGTCCCTAGTTTGGATGTAGAGGATACAGAGGACGTGACCGTCGACCCAAGAAGTGGTGATCGCAGTAGACCCTTCGGACACCAAGGTAAACGACGAATGGAAAAGGAATACTTACTTACAGAAGTCATACGAGACAAAGAATCACCATAAACGAAATTTAAAAAAATAGAGATTACTAAAGTATCTCGACAATCAGGGATTACTTTCCTTAAAGTCCGTAGACACCACCGTTTTTCCTTTCTATGAAAAAGAATCACCAACCCTTCTAGAAGAGTAGTATGATCCATAAGTAAGTTCCATGGGAATTCACCTGAAGCTTCTCGTTTCCTACATAACTATAAAGTTTCCGTCTTTAGAGATGGACCAGGAGACCTAGACTCATCTTGAACGTCATAGGGACCGACTAAAAAAAAAGTTGACATCCGATGGAGTTTTCGGGAGCGTCCATATAAACGGTCTACAGACGGACCCCTCTCTCTGAATTCATCGAACCCACAGAAGAAGGGGGTGGAGGCGAGGATACGATGGTTTTTAGACTTTGAAACGGACGAAGACGGTTGAGGGGACACCAGAGTTCACAAGGTCCTTTACTCCTCAGTAAGAAACGAAGTATGCCCCTCCCGGGGTGCACTGAGGGACACCGTCTCCCACCACCCCACCCCTCCCACTCACCGAGTCGGCCTCGGGCGTCTCCGGGGCGAGCCCGAAGGACCCCCTCCTACCCGAGATAGGAACGGGGAACCGGAACGGTCGGACCTCTACCTAAGGTGAACCGTGTCGAGGTGGAGTCCCGGGAGAGAGGGAAGTGTATAGGGTGGAAGTGACTCGAGAGGGGAGGGAGCCGGGGTCCCGAGGACGAACGTAAGGAAGATAGAAGACCGTATAAAAAAATACAACAAAATGAAACATAAATTATTATCGAGGTGTAAAAAGAGAAATAGACTTTAGTTCTTAGTACGGACGTAGTACACAAGTGAAATCCTTACTTTAAATACCGTTGCGAACGGTAACCTACTTAACGAAAAGTAATCGAAGCATGAAGAATTACTAATGTTTAACAAACGGACATGTTCTTTGTTAAGGTAGGACAAGAGGTTTAAAGGACCGGAAGTTAACGTTGGTCTTTGACCTTCTGAACCTAACGGGCATGAACACCTCACTCCAAGGACCGAAAAATGTAGTCCCAGACCGATATGACTCCCACCCCTTCTCCCACCCAATAGGATCTAGAAATCTGAAGTTTCGAGTCTAATACCAGGTACTCGGTTTATTTTTCCCTTGAATCGAAAAGATTCGGTATCTGACAAGACACAAAGTCAAGAGTTTAGATATTGCACCTCACTCTTTCTGACCTTCTGTTCTATACCTATAAATTATTGGTCAAGTGAAATTTTCGTCAAAGTTTTTTGGATATGAAGTATATTAATTACCCCAAAAAATTCCTTCGTCCTTTCTTATATGGGTGGTTTTCCCTCGTCACCTTGTTCAGGGTTACCTTTTAAACACCGAAAGACGCCAACCTCAGTAAACCAATTCTTTACTACTTTACTGTTTAAAGACTTTTCCCACACACAAAGCTTCAATGACTCCAGGTCCAGAGTCGTACTCTAAGTGCGTTCCGGTCGTGAATTGAGGTTACGTCCTATTTCTCTTCCTTCACCAGTGGTGGCCGTAAGGAAGGGTGGTACTCTCGTGGAGGGAACAGATTGGGACGGGTAGACCGAGAAGTAGAGGACTTGAACCTTAGGTCGAGAGAGTCGTTCGGACACACGGGTCGTAAGGGACGCTCTATCAGGTAAGAAATTGAGACATACTCTTACTGACCATTTGTGACTCAACCCCGACCTCCGTATCCCCTCGACCTCCGCAGGCCCGGACGTGTCTCCTGGACGTACACTTCAGCGTCGTCGAGAGGCTCGACTCCCGGACCGAGACCCCTCATCGTCCAGACGGACGTCTCGTTGTGACGACGAGAACGGGTGCAGGGTCAATAACCTGAGAAGACAACAACAGGTCAGTGAGTCAGCACAGGTTGAGAAGCGTCGGGGTACCTGACGTCGTGTGGTCCGAAGGGACAGGAAGTGGTAGAGGGCCTCAAACGAGTTTGAGTAACAGGTAACTCAGCCACTACGGTAGGTTGGTAGAGACAATGGGTTAGTAGGAGACAGTATTTCGTCTGGTCTTGTCGGTTCGTAGGGTCTGGTCAATCATTAAAAATGGTGGTATATACGTTACCAAGCGGATGAATTAGTAGGTCGTTTGCCGATGACTCATGGTCGACTTCCTCCTGTCTTCGGTTCGCCGACACTGTTGCTCCTACGCGATTCAACTGTGACCGAATTCTTTCAAAGAGAGAAAGAGAAGGGTCAATGTAATCTAGTAAGGTACTGGGTTTAAGGAATTGATAACAATTGGACGAAAGGAGATCCCGTCACGACAAGTTTCATACCAGGTCCCTACCCGTTGTAGTCGCAGTGGACTCTCGAACATTCTTTCAACTTAAGCATCCGGGGTCAAGTCTCGACAACTTGGTCATGAAGACCACCACCCCGGGTCCTTAGACACAAAATGGTCTGAGAGGTCCATTAAGAAAAAAAAAACATTAACACCGTTTTATATGTATCTAAATAGTAAGATCGATAAAAATTCGTATGTCAAGTCACGATAATTTGTGTAAGTGTTACAACATGATGGTAGTGGTGATCGGTACAGGTCTTAAGAAAAATAGAACGTTTTAACTTTAGGTAATTTGTCATTGAAAGGTAAAGGGGTCGGGGACCGTTCGTGGTAACATGAAAGACAGAGATACTAGGACTGATGAGATTTATAGAATATATTCATCTTAGTATGTCGTGTACAGAAAACACTGATCGAATACAGTGAATCGTATTATAACAGTTTTAAATGGATGTAAATCGTATATAGTCCTAAAGGAAGGAGAAATTCCGACTTATAACGGCTCATACATGTATGGTATAAAACAAATAGGTAAGAAGACCTGTGAACCCAATGAAGGTACAAAATCGATAAAATTTATTAAGACGACACTTGTACTCACATGTTTATAGAAAAGCTCTGAAGTGAAAGTCAATAATTCCCATACAAGAATTTTCGTCTTCACGACTTAGTATACCACTGGGATCAAAATTAAAAAATCTTTGGTGGCATGGCAAGGGGTGTCGACGACATAGTGACTTGTAAAAGGACGTCGACGATTTACATTTTAAGGGTAGCTGTCACGTGCTCAAGGTCAAAAGGATGTACGAGTGATTGTGAACATCCAAAGACGAAACAAAAACCATCCTCGGTAGGATTTCTCCCACTCCACCGTATGCGAATATCTAAACCAAACGTAAAGGAATTGCTAATCGCTACGACTCTTAGAAAAGTACACAAATACGGTAATCATATAGAAGAAACCTCTTTACAGATAAGTTCAGGAAACAGGAAAAAACTTAACTCAACAAATAACACAATTCAAAATCCTCAAGAGATACATAGGACCTATACTTAGGAAATTGTCTCTATACTATACGTTTATCATAAAGTGTGAGATACCCAACAGAAAAATGAGACGACTATGCACAAGACTATGTGTCCTAAAAATTAAGAGTACTGTAGATTAAACAGATAAAAACAACAACAACGGACACGGAAACCACAGTATACTTCTTTATTAACGGTATAAGTTACAGTACTTCGAAAGAAGATTCTCAAAGTGTCAAAATCCAGAATACGAATCCAGAAACTCGGTAAAACTTAATTAAAAATATATGCGATACAGACCGATTCAGCGACTGAGAAAACTTTGGGATACCTGGTATCGGGTGGTCCGAGGAGACAGGTGTCTAAGAGGTCCGTTCTTATAACCTGACCCAACGGTAAAGGAAGAGGTCCCCTAGAACGGTTGGGTCCCAACTTGGGTTCAGAGAATCCAGAGGACGTGCCCGTCCGCACAAGAAATGGTGATCGCGGTGGACCCTTCGGGGTCAAAAATATATATCATAATCCATCTCCAGATTGACACAAAAAAACGTTTATTCATCCTCTTCCGTTGCCGTGGGGTGAGGTCATGAGAACGGACCTTTCAGGGTACCCGTCTCCTCGGACCATCCGACGTCAGGTACGCCAGCGATTCTCAACCTGTGTTGACCCACTGAAGTGAAAGTGAAAAGTGAAAGTACGTAACCTCTTCCTTTACCGTTGGGTGACGTTACAAGAACGGTCCTCTTAGGTTGCCTGCCCCCTCGGGTCACCCGACGGTAGAGACCCCAGTGTGTCTCAGCCTGTGCTGACTACGCTGAATCGTCGTCGTCGTCGTCGAAAGGTCTACTACGATTACGGAAATCCACACTCTTCGG
Organism: Capra ibex; assembly: GCA_006410555.1. Taxonomy (NCBI): domain Eukaryota; kingdom Metazoa; phylum Chordata; class Mammalia; order Artiodactyla; family Bovidae; genus Capra; species Capra ibex. The sequence goes on from SJYO01052474.1 coordinate 15,243,576, forward strand.
GAGCAGAGATCGTAACAGGAGGAAGTGTGTCAGTCTCGGTCCTGAGACCGTACAAAAACACGGTCGAACTTCCTTCCCTTCTCTCTTTCATTTAGGTGCCGTCGTTAAAGGAAAATTCCTACACCCCTACCCTTCGACTTGTGAAGTAGACTCGAGTGTAAGGTGATCACTCTTGAATCTTTATCCCGGTGAGTTCGACGTTCCCTCCGACCCTTTTCGTCAAGGACCGGCCGACCGATACTGGGATGAACGTCACGGATAATAGGTTCCTCTCTGACGCAGAATCACCCGTGGGTCGTCGGAGACGGTGAACACAGTACACGATCCGTGTCACGACCCTCCTCTACTACGAGATGTTGTTCCGTCGGGTACGCGAGTTGTCCGACCAGATTATTCCACAGGAAACGGTCCCGTTACTAACTTAGTGTCCTGGACTCGCACTCAACCAGGGGAATTTGCTTTCACGTGATTTATACGTTTAGAAAGTAGAAGATTTTTGCCGCAATTATAGATACCTGTAAGTGCAGGATTATTCCGGTGGGTTCTGTCACGAAATTCCACCCCTAACCAGTCGGGACTGGTCACTTGGTTTAGTCTGGGGACGGACAAAAACATTTATTTCAATAACCTTGTATCGGTGTGGAAAAGTAAAAATTTATCAGGTACTGATGAGAATTTACTACCTACTGGCGTCTTAACTCATCAAAACTCTCAAACATACTGGGTCTTAACTCATCAAACTCTCAAACAAAACTCTCAATCCTACTGTTATAAATAATCGGTCGGCAAGTGTCCTTTGAAAAGGGTTCTGGAAACGGATATTACACGACTCGAGCAAATGGACATTCAATAGTCGTTCACACTTTGGTATCGTCTCTAGACGTCTCTAATTGTCTGCAACTAAAGGAGGTTTAACAAAAAGTGTCCTCTACAAACCGACGAATAAGGGATGTTAGTTGACTTTCAGAGAGATCGGTTCAGACCTATGAACTATTAAAGAACATTTACTATCCTGTTTAAAACTGTTCCCTGGTAGGAAACTTAACAATCTTAAATCTTCTATTAACCTCCTCTATTCTTATATAATCGTCTTGATAACTGACTCGACTTCGTTATAAACAAGATAATGAAACGGTCTTTGTTTTGTTATGTCAGTTACACATATAAAACTGATCCCCCAGTTCCGTTTGAGGTAAGATCTGGGTCTAAAAATAAATAATGGTCAAGCTATAAACCGTCCGAAGGGAACGCCGAATCGACTATTTCTTAGACGGACTCTACGTCCTCTGGACCCAACCCTTCTAGGGGACCTCTTCCATTGCCGGTGGGTGAGGTCATAAGACCGGACCTCTTAGGGTACCTGACATACCAGGTACCCCAGCGTTTCTCAACCTGAGTTGACTCGCTAAAAGTGAAAGTGACTATAAACCATCCAGTGATTCAAAAATATCCCGAGTTAAAGAAGAGGAAACGTTGTACCCTAATGTATAGACGAGGAGGACGTGACACCCTCATTCCACTCCATTCCATTCACTTTTTTAAAATCGTCTGATTATCGAACCTCGAAAACGACGACTATGGAATTTTGTATCACCGAATATTATTATTGATAAATAAATCGAACACTGAAACACTTAACCGACCCGACACACTAGACCCGGTCGAATCAACTAGTAACGATCCGAGTGAGTACGCAAGTGCTACTTAACCGTTTGACCGATCACCTACCCGTCAGATCGTACTCAAGGCAGTGTCCCGACCACAAACAGTTCGACATCCAGACCCATTGTCCTCACTGACCCCGTGCACATAATGTAGTAGGTCCTCCCCAAAATTCTTTTCTGTTCGGGGTGACACGTGCAAAGGTTTAGAGACGAACACAGAGTAAAAAGACTATTGGTTAACCGACTCCGGTCTTAGTCCACCCTCCCCTATGTTTCAAGGTCCATTTCTTCGTACCTACTTTCCTCTCACACCGGTAAAAACGGTAGATGGTCTTGTGACGGTTAATCTTGTCGTTGTAATCATAAAGATCGTGGGTCACTTCTGCAGGTTCAAAGAGTGGAAATTTTTTACCACAATTACAGATTAGTCTGGTGGTTACTGTAACGAGATCTCACCTCTAACCGTTTGAGATCAGAGACTTAATTTAGTCCGGGTGACGGAAACAAAAATATTCAGTTCAAATGACCTTGTGATGGTGTGGGTAAGTAAAAGTATATCATGTACCGACGAGAGTGTGACACTGTACCATTAAAATAAAAATCCAAAATTTCCTTGGAGATATAACGAAAAGTTGTCGTAGCCACGACGTCATTGACTCGGGTCATCACCCCTCAGGAACGACGACGACGACGACGACGATTTAGCGAAGTCAGCACAGACTGAGACGCGCTGGGGTATCTACCGTCGGGTGGTCCGAGGGGGTAGGGGCCCTAAGAGGTCCGTTCTTGTGACCTCACCCAACGGTAAAGGAACGACCTCAATAAGAGTGTGTCATAAAACCTACAATAAGAGTTGAGTGACCGGAAGGTTTGAATTGAGAAACCGGAAGGGTTTCTCAGACACTCCGTAGACTATAGGAAATTCTTTAAGGAAAAGACAAATATGATCTCACCAAAGATGACAAGGACTGATTCCTAGGACTGTGACTATAAAAGATTCCGACCCCCAGACACCGAAATTTATGGGACACGACTTCTTCCGTGTTACAAACTAAAAATAAAAAAACGTTTATTTTACAAATCGAGTGGATGAGGAGCCATACGTAAGTATATTAGGTTAATCAAAGTATATGTTCGAGACCTGAGGGACTTATAGCTTCTACCGAATTCTTTTCTTCCTTTCTTTTGAGACAAAGGAGGTTGAACTTTTCGTTTGTGAAGTTAAAACAAACTTTTTCGAGTGCTCGAGGTGAGTCACAGGACTACCTGTTACAAAAGGGTTACGGCAAAGTCCTCCCTGACAGGAAAGGAGTAACACGTCAGAACTGTGTGTTCAGAACAGTTTTTAGTAAACCGGCATACACTAGTCCCAATAAAGACCTGAGATAAGACAAGGTGACCAGAGATGTAGACAGAAAAACGGTCAGGGTTTCCAGAACTAAAGACAACGAAACATCATACAAACTTTAATCCTTCACACTCTGGAGACTTAAACGAGAAAAAGTTCTAACAAAATCGATGGTTTCCAGGATACTCTAAGTCAAAATTCTAAAAAAACAGACGAAGACGTTTCTTACGGTGACCCTAAAACTCCCTCTAACGTGACTTAAATGTCTGGTGAAAACCATCAGACTTGTAAAATTATTGTAATTTAGACGGTTAGATACTCGTGGTCTACGGAAAGGTAAATCAACATAAAAGAAGTCAAAGAAAATCATTATAAAACATCACAAGTCATATATTCAGAAAGTAGAGGGACCCATGTAAATAAGGGTTCATAGAATAAGAAAAACTACAATATCATTTACCTCTAATAAAGTAATTAAAGGAAAAGTCATACCAGTCATAATCACATATATTTGTGTTAACTAAAAATATACAACTAAAAAATGGGACGTTGTAACAATTTTATTAAAGAATGAAAATTGGTAAAAAACACACACTTTAGAAATCCCAAAAGAAATTCTAATGCAATAGACACTTGTCTCTATTAAAATGAAGAAGGAAAAGTTAAACCCACGTAAAATATAGAAGAAAACTATAGTCTCACTACAATTGGAGGATCTTACTCAAACCTCGTAAGGGAATAAAATTTAAGAAATCTTCTCAAATTCTTCCTAATCAAGTAAGAAGAAATTTACTAACCATCTTAAGACGACACTTCAGTAGACCGGGACCTGAAAAGAAACAACCCTCCGAAAACTAGTAACGAAATTAGAGGAATGATCAATATCCAGAGAAGTCTAACAAATTAAAGAATACTAAGAATACAACCAGTCAACCATCTTTATATATTAAAAGAAGGTCCAATAAGTTAAACAACCATATATTAACAAGTGTCATCAGACAAATTGGGAAAAATAAAGACTCTGTAGTCAACGTTACAGGGGATAAAATAAAGGTTCAATTCAATTGACTCAGAGTAAAAAAGAATCAATAAGATACATTCCCAAAAGGTTAAAACGACCAGAAAATTTTTTGGTTTTGTCGAGAATATATCAAGTCTGTGAGTCAGTATAGGTTGAGAAACGCTGGGTGCCTGGCGTCGTACGGTCCGAAGGCACAGGTAGTGGTTGAGGGTCTCGAACGAGTTTGAGTACAGGTAACTCGGTTGATTGAGTAGGAGCCAGTAGGGGAGAGGAGGACGGAGAAAGGGTCGTAGTCCCAGAAAAGGTTAGTCAGTCAAGAAAGGTAGTACACCGGTTTCATAACCTCTAAGTCGAAGTCGTAGTCAAGAAGGTTACTTATAAGTCTTGACTAAAGGAAATACTAACTGACCAAACTAGAGGAACGTCAGGTTCCCTGAGAGTTCACAGAAGAGGTTGGTCAAGTTTTCGTAGTCAAGAAACCGAGAGTCGAAAGAAATACCAGGTTGAGGGTTTAGGTATGTACTGATGACCTTTTTGGTATCGAAACTGATCTGTTTGCAAACAACCATTATAGAGACGAAAAATTATACGATAGATTAAACCAGTATCGACAAGAAGGTTCCTCGTTCGTAAAAAATTAAAGTACCGACGTCTGTGGTAGACGACACTAAAACCTTGGGGTGTTTTATTTTAGACAGTGACAAAGGTAACAAAGGGGTAGATAAACGGTACTTCACTATCCTGGTCTACGGTACTAGAATCAACAAACTTACAACTCAAAATTCGGTCGAAAAAGTGAAAGGAAAAAGTGAAAGTAGTTCTCCGAGAAATCAAGAAGAAGTGAAAGACGGTATTTCCACCACAGTAAACATATTGACTCCAATAACTATAAAAAGGGTCGTCAGAACTAAGGTCGAACACGAAGTAGGTCGGGTCGTAAAGTGTACTACATGAGACGCATATTCAATTTATTCGTCCCACTGTTATATGTCGGAACTACATGAAGAAAGGATTAAACCCTTTTACAACAAGGTACAGACCAAGATTGACAACGAAGAACTGGACGTATGTCTAAAGAATCCTCCGTCCAGTCCACCAGACCATAAGAGTAGAGAAAGTCTTAAAAGGTGTCAAACGACACTAGGTGTGTCAGTTTTCGAAACCGTATCAGGTACTTCGTCTTCCTCTACAAAAAGACCTTGAGAGAACGAAAAAGTTACTAGGTCGCCTACAACCGTTAAACTAGAGACCAAGGAGACGGAAAAGATTTAGGTGGAACTTGTAGACTTTCAAGAGTCAAGTGCATGACAAGTTCGGAACCATCCTCTTAAACTCGTAATGAAAGGATCACACACTCTACTCACGTTAACACGTCATCAAACTCGTAAACCCTGTAACGGAAAGAAACTCTAACCTTACTTTTGACTGCAAAAGGTCAGGACACCGGTGACGACTCAAAAGGTTTAAACGACTGTATAACTCACGTCGTAAAAGTATCGTAGTAGAAAATTCTAAACTTTATCGAGTTGACCTTAAGATAGTAATGGTGATCGAAACAAACATCACTATGAAGAATTCAGGGTGAACTGAAGCGTAAGGTCTACGGACCGAGATCCACTCACTAGTGTGGTAGTACCAATAGACCCAGTACTTCTAAAAAAACATATTAAAAAGACACAAAACAACGGTGGAGAATTATACAAGGCTAAGACAATCCAGGAAGGTAAAGACAGGAAATAACACGGATAGAAACCATAGAGATTAAAAGAACTTCTCTAGAGATCAGAAAGAGTAAGATAACAAAAGGAGATAAAGAAACGTAACCAGTAACTCCTTCCGAAAGAATAGAGAGGAACGCTAAGAAACCTTGAGACGTAAGTCTACCCATATAGAAAGGAAAAGAGGAAACGGAAATCGAATATATAGGTCTCTTCTGGTATTAAGTTTTTCTGTGCACGTGGTGTTGTCAGTAACGGTTTGATAAATATTATCGGGCCCGTACCTTGTCGACTTTATAAGTGACTGTCTCCTTATCTATTTCTGTGTCATGTAGATATGATACCTTATCATGAGTCGGTATCTTTTCTTATTTTATTGCAGTAAACGTCGTTGTATCTAACTGGATCTCAAACAGTGTGGCTCACTTCAGTCTATCTCTTTCTGTTTATATACTATAACGATTATACACTTTAGAATTTTTTACCATGTTTATTTGTAAAGTTTTTGTCTTTATTTCAGTGCCTATCTCTTTTCTTTGAATATTAATGGTCCCCCGTCACCCCCTTCCTATTTAACCCTCTAACCCTAACTGTATGTGTGTGATGATATATATTTTATCTATTATTCCTGAATGACATATTGTGTCCCTTGAGAAGAGTTATGTGACATTGTCCTTTTATCTCTTAGATTTTATGTCACCATGTACTTATATATATATATATATGTATATATATATATATTGACTAAATGAAACGACATGTCTTATTTAATCGTGTAAAATTTGGTTGATATGAGGTTATTTTTGAAATCTTTTTAGTCGAGAACTAAAATTAAAAAAGACGAAGATAAGAGATAGAGACGAGATTAGAAACAATAAAGGAAGCAGAGGGATTGAAAAGGAAATCAAACAAGAAAAGGATTAAGGAACTCTACATTTCAATCCGACAACTAGACTCTCGAAAGAAGAAGAATTACCTTCGTAAACGGTGGTATTTACAAGAAGGATAATGACGAAAGTGACATACGGTATATAAAACCTCACAACATAAAAGTAAAATAGAAGTCTATAGAGGATTTAAGGGAACACTAAAGAAAAAGATGGACAACCAACATCTTCTCAACTAATAAAAGTGTAAAACCACCTAAAAGGACAAAAGAAAGACGACAACCAAAGATCAAGGTAAGATATACCAACTTCTTCCATAAAATACACTAAAGTCGAAGAGTTTACACACTTCTGAACAGAACATCTAATGTACACCAGACACCCTTCTTATAAAATACACATGAACTTTTCTTACATAAGACGACGAACCTCCCTTTACAAGACATATACAGGTAATTCAGATTGACCAGATTAACACGACAATTTCAGGAGACAAAGGAATAACTAGAAGACAGATCAACAAGATAGGTATCGACTTTCCTCCTTAATTTCAGACGGTGATAATGTCACAACGACAAGTAAAGAGGGAAACCAAGACAGTTACTAAGTATATAAACCCTCGGAATTAGAGAGAATTTTATTATATCCTAAATACTAAGAATGTCCCTAATATAAAGAACCATCATCTTACATTTACAACGAAACCCCTCTGACACACAGTACATCGACTTCGAGAAGTCACCGTTATTCCAGAACCCGGTAACCTGGTGAGAAGAAAAGTCTCTTCTGAAGGTATTGGTAAGAACTACCCACCACCGAAAGTCAATAATTTTTTTTTTATGGAAATGTATAAAATTTTATAAAAACAATACTTCCATATAAACAGTTCCATGTATTTTACAGACAATCGAACTGACTATAAAATTTTATAAACCTGTTTTTCGTATACCCGGAGGTGACACGAGAACATAACCTGGAGTATTTGTAAGTTTTTCTCAGACCCTCTCTTCAACATCCCTGTCTTAACCAATAATATCGTCTTACAACTTTCGTAGATTACCGGAGGAAAACCCTGTAAATTTAAAATAGGTTTATTACCTTACCATAAATAGGTATATTGTGTTAACAAACGTCAGATACTTCGTATCTCTTTACGAATACTACTTCTTTTCTTATGTTTTAACTTATGTTTAATTCTTATATAAATACACTTTTAAATATGTTCTTTTTTTTTATCGAGAGACCTAACATCCTAATTCCTCAAATGAATAAAAATTGTATAAATCTGACTATATAAATTGAGATATTAAACTTATTTTTCGTTCTTATGTTGAGTAATTGGACAAAAGAGTGGTAATATCGTAAGACGGATACCTCTTTACGAGACTCAACTTCCCGATGAGTCGGAGTGAACGGAAGGTGAGGTGGTCGTCGTCCCAAAGGTGAAGACGAAGGTACTTAAGTGTGTCACCCTTGTGTCGGTGTTTCGTATCATGTCGAATTCTAGTTTAGAGAGATCTATTCTTGATAGAATTTCTTATATAGATGTTTTTGACCTGTCAAATTACGAGTACCCTCTATTTAAACCCCCTAAGACCTCTCATTCAAACGTACTGGAACGGACCGTGGGTCGAAAGACTCCGTCTCTTGTCAACACCTACCCTGACCACTATCTTCGTTCCAGGGTACGACATTTCTCGTTATAACGTATCCTTGGACCTTACAGTCCAGGTACTTAGTTCCGTTTAACCTTCACCAGTTTGTCCTCTACCGTTCTCACTTGTAGCTGTAAGATCCTTAGTCGCTTGATTTTACCTGACCTTACCCACCTAAATTGAGTAGACCGGTAATATAGATGATGACACCCGTCCTTAGTGAATCTTCTTTACCTTATCGGTGGTGCCAGTTATTTTCTCAGGTTTTAAGTCATGAACCTACGTCAGAGTTTCTACTGTCTTACTAGAGACAAGTAAAGGTTCCGTTTGGTAGGTTATAGTGTCATTAGGTTCGGATACGGGGTTGGTCATTGTGACTTCTTCGACTTCAACTTGCCCAGATACTTCTGGATGTTCTGGAAAATCTTGATTGTGGGTTTTTTCTACAGGAAAAGTAATATCCCCTGACCTTACGTTTTCATCCTTCAGTTCTTTGTGGACCTCATTGTCCGTTTAAACCGGAACCTTACGCCTTACTTCGTCCCGTTTCTGATTATCTCAAAACGGTTCTTTTACGTGACCAGTATCATTTGTGGGAGAAGGTTGTTGTGTTCTCTTCTGAGATGTGTACCTGTAGTGGTCTACCAGTTGTGGCTTTAGTCTAACTAATATAAGAAACGTCGGTTTTTACCTCTTCGAGATATGTCAGTTGTTTTTGTTCTGGCCCTCGACTGACACCGAGTCTACTACTTGAGGAATAACGGTTTAAGTCTGAATTTAACGTCTTTCACCCCTTTTGGTGATCTGGTAAGTCCATATTGGATTTAGTTTAGCGAATACTAATATGTCACCTTCACTCTTTATCTAAATTCCCTGATCTAGACTATCTGTCTCACGGACTACTCGATACCTGCCTCCAAACACTGTAACATGTCCTCTGTCCCTAGCTCTGGTAGGGGGAGTTTTTTCGTTTTACCAACAGACTCCTCCGGAATGTTTATCGTCACTTTTCTTCTCTCCACTTTTCGTTTCCTCTTTTCCTCTCTATATTCGTAGACTTACGTCTCAAGGTCTCTTATCGTTCTTCTCTATTGTTTCGGAAGAAGTCTCTAGTTACGTTTCTTTATCTCCTTTTGTTGTCTTACCCTTTCTGATCTCTAGAGAAGTTCTTTTAATCTCTATAGTTCCCTTGTAAAGTACGTTTCTACCCGAGCTATTTCCTGTCTTTACCATACCTGGATTGTCTTCGTCTTCTATAATTCTTCTCCACCGTTCTTATGTGTCTTCTTGACATGTTTTTTCTCGAAGTACTGGGTCTATTAGTGCTACCACACTAGTGAGTAGATCTCGGTCTATAGGACCTTACACTTCAGTTCACCCGGAATCTTTCGTAGTGATGTTTGTTTCGATCACCTCCACTACCTTAAGGTCACCCCGACAAAGTTTAGGACTTTCTACTACGACACTTTCACGACGTGAGTTATTCGGTCGTTTAAATCTTTTGAGTCGTCACCGTGTCCTGATCTTTTCCAGTCAAAAGTAAGGTTAGGGTTTCTTTCCGTTACGGTTTCTTACGAGTTTGATGGTGTGTTAACATGAGTAGAGTGTGCCATCATTTCATTACGAGTTTTAAGAGGTTCGGTCCGAAGTCGTTATGCACTTGGTACTTGAAGGTCTACAAGTTCGACCTAAATCTTTTCCGTCTCCTTGGTCTCTAGTTTAACGGTTGTAGGCGACCTAGTACCTTTTTCGTTCTCTCAAGGTCTTTTTATAGATAAAGACGAAAGAACTGATACGGTTTCGGAAACTGACACACCTAGTGTTAATTGACACCTTTTGAGACTTTCTCAACCCTTATGGTCTGGTGGACCGGACGGAGAACTCTTTGGATATACATCCAGTCCTTCATTGTCAATCTTGACCCGTACCTTGTTGTCTGACCAAGGTTTATCCTTTTTCTCATGCCGTTCCGACATATAACAGTGAGATGAACAAATTGAAGACACGTCTCATGTAGTACTCTTTGCGACCCGACCTTCTTTGTGTTCGACCTTAGTTCTGACGACCCTCTTTATAGTTATTGGAGTCTATACGTCTACTGTGGTGAGAATACCGTCTTTCACTTCTCCTTGATTTTTCGGAGAACTACTTTCACTTTGTCCTCACTTTTTCAACCGAATTTCGAGTTGTAAGTCTTTTGTAAGTCTTCTAGTATCGTAGACCAGGGTAGTGAAGTACCCTTTATCTGCCCCTTTGTCACCTTTATCACAGTCTGAAATAAAAACTCCCGAGGTTTTAGTGACGTCTACCACTGACGTCGGTACTTTAATTTTCTGCGAATGAAGAACCTTCCTTTCAATGCTGGTTGGATCTATCATATAAGTTTTCGTCTCTGTAATGAAACGGCTGATTCCAGGTAGATCAGTTCCGATACCAAAAAGGTCACCAGTACGTACCTACACTCTCAACCTGACACTTCTTTCGACTCGCGGTTTCTTAACTACGAAAACTTGACACCACGACCTCTTCTGAGAATTCTCTCAGGGAACCTGACGTTCCTCTAGGTTGGTCAGGTAGGATTTCCTCTAGTCAGGACCTATAAGTAACCTTCCTGACTAGGACTTCGACTTTGAGGTCATGAAACCGGTGGAATACATTTCTCAACTGAGTAACCTTTTCTGGGACTACGACCCTCCCTAACCCCCGTCCTCCTCCTCTATTGTCTCCTACTCTACCGACCTACCGTAGTGGCTCAGCTACCTGTACTCAAACTCACTTGAGACCCACAACCACTACCTGTCCCTCCGGACCGTACGACACTGAGTACCCCAGTGTTTCTCAGCCTGTACTGACTTACTGATGTAACTTGACTTGACTTGACTCAGTAAGGTGAGAGGATGCTCCCTTTTCTGTTTCCTTGTCTCCTCTAAGTCGTGGCCATTTAGTGTCCCTAGGAACTCTCGGATTCTCGGGACTCTCTATCCGTCCTCTATTTTTCTGACCCACTACTACCTCCTCTTTACTCATGTTTCCGTCTCCGAATTTTTTACCACAGGGACTTTCAAACACACTTCATGACACACCATCTGGAAAACTTTCCAGTGGGCCCTCTCCTCACTTCCTCTTGTTTTCGTTTAGTAGATCTTCTGACGAATTTACAGATCTCTCTCTTTTCACGGAAGAATCACGTCATCCGTCGTACACCCCGAGTATTGCTGTCTGTTCCACCCCTACACTGAGTTCCACACTCACCACCCCAATCTCTACTTAAACTGTCGATCCTCCTCTCTATTAGTTGTTTTTTTATTCATTAGTCTTCCTTTCAGTTCCCACTACCGGTTTAAGACGGGCTCGTAAACTCACGTGGGCATCCTGGTTGCAACGGTCTGTTCAGAGGTCGTTACTTTTCCTAGACCACAATCAAATATAAAGTCTAACTTTTGACAGACGGAGGAAGAGCGCAATGTCAGGATGTCCCTAGGTGTTATAAATACAAATGTAAAATACAAATGGATCCGACCCGAGACATCAATGTATTAGTCTCTTTCTTTAGGGTGCTAGTTGAGGTCCTGAGATCTATAGTGGAAAACATTCATCGGTCTCGATCCGAATGTCAGTTTAACTCTCCGTGAATACTTATTTATGACTGGGGGTCACAGATCCACGTCTTTATTTCTAATTTATTTCTAATATTTTATGGTTATGAGAGCCCTCTCATGGATCTTAAGGTCGATGTTTATTACAAAGACTGTTAGGTTAAGTCTTAGGACCCCACGAAGTCTTTATTTTTATGACTGATCATAAAATGATATGGCTACCGATCATCGACGGACCTCTTGAGGTCACTTACAAGATATCTTTTTTCACAGTCTTACCTAATTTACTGGAGTTAGTACTCACATGTTGATATATTACCAGAACTGGGAGAGACGAGGTTCCAAGTCCAAATTTATGAGACTTCAGAAGAGACATTCTCTCCTCTAAAAATGTGTTAATTAAACTGACTATGTTTAAGGTCGACACAAAATAAGAGGTGGATCCAGTTGTGACTGGAAAGGAGTACCGAGTCTACCACTTCTTAGACGGACGTTACGTCCTCTAGACCCAAGGTCGGGGCCCAACCCTTCTAGGGGACCTCTTCCCTTACCGTTGGGTGAGGTCATAAGAACTGACCTCCCCTCGGATCACTTAATGTCGGGTATCCCAGTGTTTCTCAGTCTGTGTTGACTCACTGATTGTAATCCAGTTGTAATGTAGTTTACTTCAAAGGAGAGTTCACCTACGTTCCGTTACACCAACCGATTACACGGGAAAAGTCATAGACACACCGATCTCACTTAAGTACTCTTTAAGAACTCATTTTCGAGACTTCGTTTTCTCAAGGAAGTCCACGTTCACGAAGTCCCTTTCTTTCCGTGACGGATTGTAGAGTCAGATACCAACGACGTCGACGATAGTCTACCGTAGACGAAAGATGTCTGATCTTCTCTACGTGACCGAGAAACCTGTGTTCGACTACAACGTAAGACCAGATCCGACTTCAAAAATTCTTGAACCGTAACGTCTCTTAATTTACTTCGGCAGAACTTTTCCATCTCGAAGGAAGTACTTTTGTCCCTAATAAAAGTACTTGGAACAAAAATTTCATTCTTATCTGAATTCCGAATTCACCGGTTGGTGTTATATTTATTTTCCGACCAAAAATCACGGTTACTCTTCGTAAGTAATGTCCGATAACTGGGGGTCGTCAGAATCTTCCTTCGCACCTCGTCGTCATCTTTGGTATCGACGAAGCTCCAGTGTGCATAAGTTCGACTCCATACTGTGAGTCGACTCACTTTGTTCCCTGTACCCTCTACTAACGAAACCCCTCGATTTAAGGTTCCTTTACTTCCGGGTCTCTAATTCCTCAAATCCTCAGTTTGTCCACAGTAATTCTTCCCTACAGTCCGAGTCCGTCCTTCTCTAATTTCGGATTCCAAAACGTAGTCCTCTTTCTTTAAGACAAACAAGTCGATGTTCCACTACCGTTAGTATTAGGACGAAGACTGACCATAATCGTCTCTTCCATGATTATTAACAACCAGACCATACATTGACATCGTGATCTGGATCGTCTTCATTTTATTCGTATGTTGATAAACAAAGAACGTTATATTATATCTGAATTCTTCCACAAGGAAATGATTGTTTCTGACTTTAAAGCTTTTCTTTATTTTTCATGTCTTAGGTCCGTGTAAATAGGTCAGTAACGTATATCGTTTTTGTACAAAAGTAAAATTTATGTTCCGACAAAACCAACGAATAGTTACAAAGGGTAATGAAAAATAAACCAAGATAAAACTTTTTATAGTTTGGATGTCCTTTCGACCTTCTTATCATGTCGCAATATTTAAAAGGAGTTAAATAGTAAATAATTAAACGAAAGACACAGAGAAATTTATACATACTTGTGACACAGTCGACTTGGTAAACTTCCACTTAACGTCCGTAGTACTGTGGGGTGGGAATTTAAAAAGTCGGGGATTTTACAGAAAACATTGAAAATTAGTTTTGTAGGTTAATTCCAAGTTTGGATTAACCATTTTGGGATGAGGGACCCCACTACCACAAGCCTCCACCCCGGAAACCCTCCACTCGTCCAAATCTACTCCAATACTCCCACCTAGGGGGTACCATTCTTATCACAAGACTTTCCTTCTCTGGTCTCGGGGGAGGGAGAGATGGTACACTCCTGTTCGTTCTTCTGCAGTCAGACTTTTGGTCCTCTGTCAAGAGTAGTCTGTGACTTAGACGGTCACGGAACTAGAACCTGAAGGTCGGAAGACTTGGCACTCTCCACAACAGTAGACACCACGAAACAATGTTGTCGGACTTGTCTGATTCTGTTTACAAAATATTAGGCAGGGAACAATAAGAAATTAGGGTTTGACGGGGTTTAAACCGTGGACTTCGGTTACAAATACAGGGTGGTCAGAAACCCGGAAAAGAAGAAAAGACTGAGTTCCACAAGATTCGAGTGAAATAGACGAAGGTTGGACCTTAGTTACCACAAAAGGGTTTGTAGCGACCTAGATACCTTGTCATAAATCTTTTGTTCTAGTTCCATTGATTCACACAAGTAAAAATGATCCAATACCGAAGGTCCGGGAAAGTCTCGTGTGTCGGTCTCGAACCCCACCCCCTTTCCCTCTCCTTTAATGTATGTGTAAGTATGTTAATAGACGTCAAGTTTTGATCATTGTACCACCAGAAGAAATGGAAGGAGGTGGAAGAGAGAGAGAAGAGGGAAACACTCATTGGATTAAATGTTATTATAGTTGTTTATACGAGATAAAAATTTGGATACTTTAAGTCTTAATGAATTCATTAAGAAATTTTGTCAGAGTCCTTGTAAAAGTAGAAATTTATGAACCTTAAATTGTAGTCACAATGGTTTAGTAGGGTTTAATAGGGTGTCTTCAGTGTGTCTTGTCTGATTGTCGAGAGATTTCTCGTTCCTGTCTATTACGTGGACATAAATCCTGGACTTAACCTGTTGAATCGTTACCGACAAAGAACTCTCATGGTTTTACCTGGTTATAGTCTTCTTTAATGACCCCGAAGGTAAAATTGACCAACTTCTGATAATTTCCTCAAAAGGAAGAGTTTTAGATAGGATAAACTGTAAGTCGTAAGCAAAGTTTCGTTAGGTCACCCGTCTCACTCTTCTGTGTGTATTGTCACCAGTGTTCAGTTACTTCCAAAGGGCCCACCGAGTCGCCGTATCGTAGACGGACGGTTCATCTTCTGTGGCCAAGCTAGAGACCCAACCCTTCTAGGGGACTTCTTTTCCCGTTGTGTGAGGTCGTAAGAACGGACCCTTCTTCTCCTCGGACCACCCGATGCCAAGTACCTCAACGTCTCTCAGTCTGTACTGAATCATTGATTTGTTGTTTCCATTACTTCGCCATCACCCACTAACCACTCACTCATAACGAACACCGATAAATCAGAGTCGGAAACGCCTACAAATTTTACAAAATATTATTTTTCTATAATTTTTATATAAGGACAATTTAGTCTCATTCGTATTTGCCGATCGGGATTGATTTATTTTCCGTTTATTTTACACCGAGACAATACACTTTCAGTTTGCACTACTACTGTTAGACCGAGTACGAATGCTAAAACAGATTCCTTGAATGTCAAAAACCTGAATTTAAGGTGCAGGATTTTCGATCAGATATGTCACTCTAATAGGAGGTTACTCATTTTAAAGCGGATAACACCCGTTCTCACTGAAATTAAGACGGATAGTAAAACGATTTATCGAAACCGTGATCTCCCTCTAATGTACTAATTTTACAAGAATATCATACCGGTAAAGTATAAAGGGGACCCTGTTTTAAAGGGAGTGTCAGGTCACACCTTTGGGAGTCCTATGTCGTATTATATCGTAGACGGTGTCAGTCTAGACGACTCTCCGTTCGGTACTAAATATTCTACTTATCACGATATCTTCACTCGGGGTTTGAACGTTTTAGGTTGGTGCGTCTTCTGTTTTCGTCCTTTTCACTAGTCTCAGACTTTACAACTCCGTTAAAACAAAAAGACTCCCTTCTCTTTGTATACTTTCTGAAAGGTCCACTCTCCCTTGGACTTGAAACTTCTCTCTGAACGGTGAACATTCTCGTATTTTTATTTAAATTTTACTACGACCCCTACTACTTGAAAGACAGGCCATTTCGACCAAGGGGATGAAGTAAGACAGTATTTGTCTCTCCCGGACCTTTTATTTTTTAATATTGATGTACCATCCTTCCCCCCTTTGTATACACTAGAGACTGAAGAGAAAGGACCTTCCTAAAGACGAAGACCGGTGGTTCAACCGGTTTACGTCGGGTTGTCCCTAAACCATTGGTTTTTTTCGGAAAACCGTTGTTTCGATGTCCCGGAGACCCCTCCGAAGGGTCCGATCTTCTGTTTATTGGTGACGGTAATCACACGTGTGTTTCCCGACGTAAAATTATTTTCACCAGTACTGGGTTCTACTCTTTATCAGACGTTTAAACCCCGTTTTCTTAGACCAATTCGTACCTTTATCGGTCTAACACAATTCTTTAAAAGGAACGTGTAGAAATAGTTCCTTTATATGTACTACATTGCACAGGATTGACTCCTACGGAACAATTAAGTCACGAGTTTAAACATGACCTACTAAAAATTCTTGTAAAAAGGACTCCGTCTTAAAAAAAAAAGAAGGTCTTTTTGTTTCAGAGTTACATGACCCTATGTCCTAAGTAAACTCTATAAATTTTTACTTTTAAGTATCGTAGAACGATACCGATAATAGAATGGTGTGACCTGGACGTGTATTGTTCGTAATGTCGGACCCGTCTTCTTTGAACAGATCCACTAAGGTTCCGTTCGGTTTGGACCGGACGGTTCCTGGTTTAAAGGTCTACTCGACAGTAAAAAATGTAACTTTTTTAAGGGGGGAAAATACCAGGGTCGAACTGTATCATGTCTCCTATGGTTCCTAAGTCCAATCCGTATGAAGTTCCATGGATGTAATTTTTAGGACTTATGAAACATTTGGTACGTTTCATTTGTTCAAGCGATCCACCAGAGTTCCAACTGCACGATTTCAACAATTTCTATTAACATGTAGTTCAAAAGTATTTATAGAGAAATAAAGTCGGTTCTAGAGTTTTTGTTATTTTGGTTTTAACATGGTCTTACACAGTCGTTGTTAATAGGGAGAGACTCCTTCAGACACTCTAAGGTTTCACTGACTCACACTCGTGTCGAAACACATGCCCTCGTTAGTACGACGACCCCCAGGAGACCTCCACCTACAGATCTCCACCCTACTTCCTTCTTAGGTTTAGACCCTAGAACTCGACGAAATTCTGTACCAGTGGTGAACCCGATCTTTTAAGTCTACGGTCAAGGTCTTTATTTCGACAAGTTTTTACCAGACTCAACTTCAAATCGGTATCCAAACCTTAAGATCCTTCTCTGCCATCAACACAAGCGCTGGGACTAAATAGACTTAATAGTATTTCACACGATAAACCAACCCGTTGTCCTGACACTTTTCTTCCTACCGTCGTCTTTTATGTCATTAACCAGTTCTTACAGTTCATCGGTGTAAAGTGCAGGAATGCGTACCGTCTACACCTGTCGACACTCGTTTGGTACAAGAAAAGTCGGTAGAAAAAGTCGACTACGAGATTCAGAAGTAAAAAATAGAAAACCGATGTGACGTGTCGTGCACCCCAGAATCAAGGGACTGGTCCCTACTTTACACACAGGGGATGTAACCTTCAAGTCTCAGTATTGGTGACCTGACGGTCCTTTCAGGGAGATTTAGAACTAAATTCCTAGTCACCTCTGGTTCGTCACCGTTCCCAAAATATTAATCAAAGGAAGATTACGGTTAAAATGATATTTTACCTATGTTTATTTTATTAGGTGGTTACCTTTTGGCACTTTTTGACCACTATGGACATTATCGATAATGTCAACATTTGACAATTCTACTGAGATAGCAACTTTGCATACAGTGAACGAAACTATATTCAGTAATTGAATTTCTTTACTACTGCATGGACAGACGTCGTAGATTTCTGTACGACATAGCAATTCTGACTACTCGTTAGCTAGCTAGCTAGCCAGACACCGGGTGGGACTCATGACATCTGATACGTGGTATTACAAAACGGGAGTCGTCTATTTCTTGTCTACATGCAACTGCTCGCGGCCATATGGTAAAGGGTATAAGTTTGTTTCCTTTAATGTGGGTGATATGAGATTGAAGTGGGACTGGGTTTGAAGTCAAACATCTCTTAATTCGTACAGACACAACTTTGTTCATGTCGAGAAACACAATGTCCTTCTACTTTCGTCTCTGATTAAGTCTTCGGACATGAATTATGAATACTTAGTATACCTTTATGAAACCCCCATGGTGAAAGTCTGTACCTTGAATAAAAATTTACTTAAAATTCCTCGGGTTCTAATTACAAATTTTTGTTTTCTCTTGTACTTGTCGATACCGACAGATATACGACGATTAAGGTCGTCGATCTCTCCTTAAGGTGGTCTGCAGTTTGTCCTACAGAGACCTGATCTCTTCTCCGTTTCCCGGAACGACAAACATCGACCGACCAAACATTCTTAGGTATACACTGAGAGGGTAAATTACCCGGAGACCAGAATGGATAGTCTCATGGGGAAAAGGAACTCCTTTTCTGATCATTATTTATGAATTCATCTCATATAATAGATTATAGAAAATAACAGTAGGGTCTTTAAAAGATATTTATGTTTGCAGAATAACTTCACTTCCAGACAGCTATCACTGAGTTATAACTAAATACTTACTCCTACTGGAACTTGAATTGGAAGTGAACAACGAAAGGGTAGAGTCTTTGAATCCTGTGACTAATTCGTGGTGACCACTGATTGAATCACTAATTAATTTTCCTCCGGTCGTCCCCAATCGCGTATTCCGATACGGTATTCGTGAACCCGTAAGATTTCGGAAATTGACCCGGTTGCAATTCAATGGATTAATGGAGATGTTTGAGATGGGGTGTCGGATCTAGACCTTTTTAGTCCACCCCTCTGTTTTTTTTTTTTTTCTTTCGCTCTACACGTGGGCATTGTGTGGCGTACGGTGAGGACGTCGATAAGGATCGGTCGTGCACCCTTTCTGAAATAAACAGTCGAGCAAAGTGAAAAGGAACTAGCAGTTGAAAGAATTACCGACGAACCTATCGGAGAACCAGCGGGTCCTTGACCACTCCGGGTTGTCATACGTCCAAGAGCAGCTCAAGGTCCTCTTACCCCTGGGGTCATCCTTCTCATTACAACTATTAAAGAAGTAGGCTCTATGGACCTCTAGTTCTCCCCCTCTTTGTTCCGCAATTTCTGTTGGGTCCTCCTTCGAGACCAATGCACAAATTCACGTGTAAATGAATCAGGGTGTAATTGACACACAAACCTTGGTACGGTCTATGACTTCCTAAGGTCGATACCAGTGACCTTCGGTTCCTGTAGGGTCTTCTAATTCTTTCTTTCTTTCTACTCTGTCTTTAAATGTAATGTAGTTTAGAATCCTTTTATACAAAACCCCGTTGGACAAGGACCAACGAAGGATTGATTTACTAACTGTCAAGAGCAGGAGAGCGGGAAATTGTAAGGTTGACGACCCTCTCGTTCCAACCCTAGACTCAAGGGTCTGGTCCCTAATTTGGGTGTCGGAACCGTTACTTCCGCACCTCAGGAATCGGTGACCTGGTGGTCCGTTAAGGTAGTCTAGAAAAAATTCATTGGACTTAGTATCCAACAAGTTGAAACTGGTCTTCTCGACCTCAACATCCTTCCCATCATCGTCGGTACCACCAATATCCAAAAAAACCGAAAAAAAATACTCACGAAATTTGCTATTTATCGATTACATGTAAGGTGTACGGTCCATGAAAAGCTTCATGAAATACACACAATTGAACAAATTAGTCTATACGTGATAATAAAAAGGTACATTGTTAAAACTGTGTCTCTCCGATTTGTTTGTTAAGTTCTAGTGTGTCCGACATTTGTCGTTTCGGACGTAAATTTGGATCCACTCCTCTCACTTTTTCAACCGAATTTCGAGTTGTAAGTCTTTTTATTCTAGTACTGTAGGTCAGGGTAGTGAAGTACCGTTTGTCTCCCCTTTTGTCACCTTTGTCACCGACTGAAATAAAAAGACTCGAGGTTTTAGTGACGTCTACCGCTAACGTCGGTACTTTAATTTTCTGTGAGGAACCTTCCTTTCAATATTGGTTGGGTCTGTCGTATAATTTTTCGTCTCTGTAATGAAACAGTTTTTTCCAGGTAGATCAGTTCCGATACCAAAAAGGTCACCAGTACATACCTACACTCTCAACTTGACACTTCTTTCGACTCGTGGTTTTTTAACTACGAAAACTTGACACCACGACCTATTCTGAGAACTCTCAGGGAACCTGACGTTCCTCTAGGTTGGTCAGGTAGGATTTCCTCTAGTCGGGACCCACAAGTGACCTTCCTGACTACAACTTCGACTTTGAGGTTAGGAAACCGGTGGACTACACTTCTCGACTGAGTAAACTTTTCTGGACCTACGATCCTCCCTAACCCCCGTCCTCCTCTTCCCCTG
This sequence comes from Capra ibex, assembly GCA_006410555.1. NCBI lineage: Eukaryota > Metazoa > Chordata > Mammalia > Artiodactyla > Bovidae > Capra > Capra ibex. Next base: position 15,264,041 of record SJYO01052474.1, read on the forward strand.
CTGTCTCCTACTCTACCAACCTACCGTAGTGACTGAGCTACTTACACTCAAACTCACTTGAGGCCCTCAACCACTACCTGTCCCTCCGGACCGCAGGACGCCAAGTAACCCAGCGTTTCTCAACCTGTGTTG